>SJYV01021741.1:372951-530871 GCA_006410875.1 Neotragus pygmaeus | reverse complement strand
GTGTGTGTGTGTGTGTGTGTATGCATCTGTGCATGGTTTTACTGTAGCTTATCTTTTATAATTCCTTTGACTTGGACAAAATTTAAAATTTGGCAGGTCTTTGTCAGTATTATGGACATTTGCACATGTGTTTTTATGCGTGTGTGTGTGTGTGTGTGTAGTTTACATTTATGGGTCCATGGTCCCAATATAAAAAGATGCCTTACCCATAAGGAAATAATATTCAATGAGGGCAAGTTCTGTTATTTAACACTCAGGATAACATTGCAAGACACATATCTCTAATTCAAGAAAAAGCCATTTCTCAAAGAATTTCTACCTTTTGTCCAATCTTTTGCAGGTAGCTGAAATTTCGAATCTAAGTCCCTCTGATCCCAAAATACCAAGATTTTTGTTTGTTTGCTTTGATGTTTGTTTCTCACTTGACCAGGTTATTTAATAGCTTCCTTTCATTTCTGTAGTTCCATAGTGGTATACTCAGAGGAAATTTGCTGTCTTCAAATATAATAGGTAAATTTCATTCATTCTTTTCCTTGTTCACAATGTCAAATACCGATGTCTACAGAAAACATGTCTGACCAACTTGGACAGATGCTTGAAATCTATAATTCAGTGTAACCGAAAGAACTATTGGAAAATTTAAACCACATCCCATTTGCTTCCTTGGTTTCAGGGATCAGTGATTCTTAGAAGTTCTTAGGTCCACTAAGAAATTAAATTCCATAAAGGCACAGCACTCTGTCCTGTTTTATTCACTGCTGTACTTTCTACAGTCTAGGCCATAATAAACACCCAAAAAGTGCTTTTCACACCATATACAAAAATAAACTCAAAATGGCTTAAAGATTTAAGTACAAGACATGATGTCATAAAACTCCTAGAGAAGAACATGGGCAAAACATTCTCTGGCATAAATTGTACCAATGTTTTCTTAGGTCAGTCTCATAAGTCACTAGAAATAAGAGCAAAAATAAACAAATGGGATCCAATCAAACTTACAAGCTCTTGCACAGCAAAAGAAACCATAACCAAAGTGAAGAGACAACCTAAGGAATGGGAGAAAATACTTGCAAAGGATATAACAGACAAGGCTTAATTTCCAAAATTAAGCTCATACGAACAGCTCATACAACTCAGTAACGAGAAAAGCAAACAACCCAATCGAAAAATGGACAGAAGACCTAAGTAGGTTTCTCCAAAGAAGACACACAGATGACCAACAGGCCCAAGAAAAGATGCTCAACATCACTAATCATTAGAGAAATGCAAATCAAAAACTACAATGAGGTACCACTTTGCACTGATCAGAATGGCCAGCATTGAAAACTCTGGGTCTATCTTCCCAGAAAAATGGACAGAGCCTCATGGACAATATTGTACATGGCATTTCAGGTTCAATGATCCCCAGAACCTTATCTGTGATGCACAAAAGCAGAGGCTATTTTCTCTGAAGAAATAGCACTTGACACTTACTGTGATGGGAAGAGCAAGGCTCTTTGGCTCTGGACATTTTTGTCTGTGTGGATGGGCACCTGGATGGGGTGAGGTCATCAGGAGTTCAGATCATCCATTGTTTCAGCTATCTGATCTGAAGGGCTGGAGTCTTTCTGGATCCAAGAGGTAAAAAGAAGAATAACATCCATCACTCAATGAGGTTATATAGTCTGCCAAGTACTATGTTATACATTTTATGTATAATTGATCTAATCCTCATGTCAACCTTACCAGATAAGAACTGTTATGCCTAGTTTCATTTTTTTAATTGAGGTTTAATTCACATATAAGATTATTTTAGTTTCAGGGGTACAACATAATGATTCTGTATTTTGAGAAAGGATCACCATAGTAAGTCTAATTAACCTCTGTCACATATACAGTTACAATTTTGTTTCCTTTTTTTCCTTGCAATGAGAACTTTGAAGATCTAATTTCTTAGCAACTTTTAAATATACACCACAGTATTATTCTCTGTAGTCGCCATGCTATATGTTACATCCTTGTGATTATTTGTGTGTGTGTGATTGGAAGTTTGTGGCTTTTGACCACTTTCACCTATATAACCCACCTAATCACCAGTCATCAGTTTAATAGTCAGACTTTGAAAATCCAGAGCCAGTTGTTTCCATGGTTTGACAATACAGTGAAAGCATAAGAACACCAGACCAACATGGTTTGTGAAATGGGGTTTCCTGAGTGCCATTCTTTCACATATATATATATATATACACACATACACACACACACACACACACACACACACACACAAAGCAAGTACCCAAATATGAATTGATATCACTTATGGACTTACATTTTTTTCATTTTTTATTATGACAAATTTCAAACACACACAGAAGTGGAGAAAATAGTATGATGAAGCACAATGTTGCCTCAGCAACCATCAGTTTCTGTCAATCTTATCTACCCAGATGTATATTCATTGCAATTTTTAGCCCATCTTTTCCTTGATGCCCTCAAAATGCCTTCCAATAAAGACATCCCAATAGAGGCAAGCTGACTCATGGTTAAAGAAGCCATCACTTTTTTTCTTAATATATACTTTAAAGAGCAAGGAATTTGTGGACAACGCAATCTGCTCAAGCAATCTAAAGAGGCTGCAGTTTTAAGTGATGCGCATGCAAATGAGACAGGACCCACCACCAGCCCAAGTAGACTGAGAGTCTTTCTTTCAGTCTGGCTCAGCGCAAGTTCCCTGGGATCTGTTGAGTCAAGCTGTATTCCCCAAAGTAGTTGGGTCTCTTGTATTAGTTTCACTAGGGTAGTTCTGGTTCTTTAGTTGTAACAGAGCTTGGTAATGAGAGGCCACCTGAGAAGCAATTAAACTAAACCAGAAAATCTTTCCTGTTCATTTCGTCTTGTCCTTAAATAGTTTACACATCAATTGAACTGGGAAGAGCTCATGGTGGTTTATGATGATTACTCCAGTAGGGGTCAGCGCCTAATGAGTTGGGTACTTATCTGTGACCCCGACAAGATGACTGTAAATGAACAGATAAGAGGACCGGTGGGACTAGTTCTCAAGGCTGCCCGCTGTATCAAGACAACGGAAGCCAGTGGAGTTGGTTTCTCAGTTTTCCACAGCAGAGGAGAAGCTGGTGGAGTCAGGCACATCAAAACACCTAGGGTTTATTTTAGTTAGAAAAAATAAGGTGCTTATCTTAGCTCTTGACAAACTGCAAGATGCCTATTCAACCCACTCTTTTTGGAGGACACCAGGCTTTCTCTTGGGCTTCTCAGGTGGCACTAGTGGTAAAGAATCTGCCTGCCAATATGGGAGACATAGGTTCCATCTCTGGGTAGGGAAGATCCCCTGGAGTAGGAAATGGCACCCTAGTCCAGTATTCTTTCCTGGAAGAATTCACGGGCAGAGGAGCCTGGTGGGCTACAGTCCATGGGGCTTTCAAGAGTCAGACACAACCGGGCAAATGGCTAGCTCTTATTTTTTCACGATATCTGGCAATTTATGGTTGCCATCAAGTGATTCTGTTGAGATGGGTAGCTTCACCTATTACAGATGTGCCAATGTCAGTCCGGACACCTACTAAAATAGCAAAAGAAACAAAAAATCTTAGTAAAAGTGCATTTTCAGAGTAAACAGGTAAACATCATATTATGACATAATAAAAATTCTCAATAATTGACAAACTAGAACATTCTCCCATTTCATAGCTCTATTAGCTAGATTTTCCCTTTTTTAATGCTGCATAACAAACAACCAAACCTCAGTGACCTGCAGTGACAAATATTTGTTTTAAGCTTGTGGCTTGATGTTTGGCTAGCTGTGGTTTGGCTGATCTCAGGTGGACTACAGTCCATGGGGTCACAAAGAGTCAGACAGGGCTGAGAATTCACTTCACCAGAGAGAAGATACGAGAAAGGTGGACCTCGGGGATGAGCTGGAGTGATGTTTTGCATGCTCTTCTACTCACCCTGGGTGATTAGCATCCCCTAAGACAAGGCTCATGAATGCACATGGGTTTAGCTGCTAGATCTATATAACAGGAATGAATGGCACTAACTGGGACTCAGGAAATATTTGCATAAGCTTGAGGGTTGGTGGCAGCTGACACTCAGCCTTGGTGTCAAAAAAGATGACAGAGGATGATGATGACTGAGATCATGTCTCATCCAGAAGAGGGACTTTTCGTTAATTAGCTCTAGCTAACTGCCAAGCACGGAGCTTATGTTGTCAGACACAATTTTTTCGGAGAAACTGGAAATCTCAATAATATCTCCTAATCTCTTAATGGTGACAAGGATAATAAATTCTACTACAAGAAAGAAAGAGAGGGAGGGAGCGTGGGAGGAAGGATACCATGCAGAGGTTCAATACTGTGAGTCAAACAAAAGCCATTGACAAGCCAAGGACCACCAGGATGGCCCATGTGTGGCCCCCATGAATGTGCTCCAGAGGGTTGTTAAACAGAAGGATGCAGGTGTGCGATTAGGGCCGCTGGGGAGCAGAGAGAGCGCAGAATGGGGACCTTCGGGGGTTGCTTAGTGGCGAGCTCCTCTTCAGAAGGAAAAGCTGGCAGAAAGCTTTGTTTTCTACGAGCAGAATCCCCAGAACAAGAAGAGGAGGTGAGAAGCTGGCTTAAGTGGGGTTTCTCATGGAGGGAAGCTTCAGCTGAGAAGCGGAGGTTGCCATCTGCCGCCTCCCTGCTGTTTGCTGGCTGAGAATGAACTCCCCACTGCGCGGCCTGTTCTGGAACTTGAATCATGAGAAGCAGCTGGGCTACACCTCCTTCAGCATCAGGTAAGTGCTTTCTCTAGGCCGTCAGGACTTGAGTGAGCTGCCTTGCATAGTAATGGCGTGGGGNGAATGAACTCCCCACTGCGCGGCCTGTTCTGGAACTTGAATCATGAGAAGCAGCTGGGCTACACCTCCTTCAGCATCAGGTAAGTGCTTTCTCTAGGCCGTCAGGACTTGAGTGAGCTGCCTTGCATAGTAATGGCGTGGGGGCAGGGGTGGGGTGGGGTGGAGTGGAGTCTGCTGAGTGGCTAATGGCTTGGAAAAGTCACCTTCCAAAAAGTATCTGGCTGTCATAGAGAGTGAAGTTAAGTCAAAATGAGAAAAACAAGCATTGTATAATGTTGCTTATGTGTGGAGTCTAGAAAGATGGTTCATATGAACCTATATGCAAAGCAAAAATGGAGACGTAGAGATTAGGGAACAAACTCTTGGACCCCGCCGGGGTAAAAGGGAGCAGGATGAATTGGGAGATTTGGATTGGCATATGCATGTTACTTGGAGGAGGGTATGTCAGCCCACTCCAGTACTTTTGCCTGGAGAATCCCATGGACAGAGGTGCCTGGTGGGCTGCAGTCCACAGAGTCACAAAGAGTTGGACATGACCAAGTGACTAACACACAAAAATATACACACTGGGTGCGTGCATGCTGTTGCTTCGGTCGTGTTTGACTCTTTATGACCCCATGCACTGCAACCTACCAGGCTCCTCTATCCATGGGATTCTCCAGGCAAGAATACTAGAGTGGCTGCCATGCTCCCCTCCATATACACACTGTTGCTGCTGCTAAGTCGCTTCAGTCGTGTCCAACTCTGTGCGACCCCATAGATGGCAGCCCACCAGGCTTCCCCATCCCTGGGATTCTCCAGGCAAGAACACTGGAGTGGGTTGCCATTTCATTCTCCAATGCAGGAAAGTAAAAAGTGAAAGTGAAGTCACTCAGTTGTGTCCGACTCTTAGAGACCCCATGGACTGCAGCAATAAATAAGTAATGAGACTGTTGTGTGTCATACAGGGAGCTCTACTCCACACTCTTCGGTAGCCTAAATGGGAAAGAAATCCAAAAAGAGGGAATATGTGGGGGCTTCCCAGGTGGTGCTAGTGGTAAAGAATCTGCCTGCCAATGCAAGAGACATAAGAAAATGGGTTCAGTCCCAGGGTGGGGAAGATTCCCTGGAGGAGGGCATGGCCACCCATTTCAATATTTTTGCCTGGAGAACCCCATAGATAGAAGAGCCTGGTGGGCTACAATCTACATGGTTTCAAACAGTTGCGCACAACTGAAGTGACTTAGCATGCATATGTATACCCATGATTCACTTTGCTGTACAGCAGAAACTAATGCAACATTGTAAAGCAACTATACTCACGTAAAATGTACTTTTTAAAGAAAGTACCTCTGCTTTCATGGGCATAAAAGAAACATGAGGGAAGAGTTGGATTCCAATGACAGGCACCCACATTCTGTCACATGTGCCTGATCAAACATACAGGTATATACAAAGACCTGCAAGCTGAGAACATATACAGGTAGGGAGTTGCTGGAGCTCGTGTATTCAAGAAGAATGAAATTTTAGAGCAGTTTCATTATCGGTAAGGTACAGTGTTATTCTACCTAAGAATTTTAGAAATGAAAAAAGGTGTTTAAAGCAGACATTTTAAGTCAACGCCCCATACAGTACTCCTTGCACATAGTTGAAACTTGATATTTATTGTATGGGATAAATGAGAGCAAGGAAGGAAGAAAAGGGGAGAGAAGAGACTTAGGGATGAAAGAAGTCTGGCTCATTTCAAAGCAGAAAAGATTCAAGATGAGATGAGAATGATCTTCAAGTCAAATTCCTCTTCTTTTATCTTGACTAACCACAAAGAATTAAGTCTGCTTTTAAGGACATGGTGAAGAGGGAGAAGGCTGATTCGGGGCCCAGGAGAGCTTAATTCCAACATTTTCTTCATGTCCTCTACTATTCCAGAATGTTTTCTTTCTTTTTGGGAGGGGAGGGGAAGGGAGGATGGCAGAGCTCAAACCTTTCTATTAGGCCTTTGCTTCAAGAGGTGGCCAGGGGCTCCCTTGGTGGCTCGGTGGTAAAGAATCGCTTGCCAATGGAGGAGACACGGGTTTGATCCCTGGTCTGGGAAGAGCCCATGGGCCGCAGGGCAACTAAGCTTCCGTGGACCACAACTCCTGAAGCCTGTGCGCTCTAGAGCACAAGCTCTGCAACAAGAGAAGCCACCACAGGGAGAAGCTTGCTCACTGCACCTTAAGAGAGAGCCCACACAGCAGCGAAGACCCAGCACAGCCGGAAGCAGATAACTAAATACAATGACTTTTCAAGATTCTTTTAAAAAAAGAATACATATGATGGTCATAGTAGAAATTAATCCCTTTAAATTTTTTTTAAAAGTTGACCAGGTAGCCAGCTCCCCTGTGATGAAAGCAGGTTGGGTTCAGAGATGGAGGAGGCCTGGGCCTGGGAGGTAAACCTGGAGTAGGGTAGGAGCCGGAACAGCAGGACCAGAACTCTGGGTAGCTCTCTGTCCTGAAGGTCTGGACTGTTCTTATGCCGCTATTTGTTGTTGTTGTTTTTTATTTTTGCTTTTCATTTCTATTTAGTTAGGTTCTCTATTTTTAACATTTCAGCATCTCTCAGCTGTGCTAAGAAAAACAAGAGAAAGTTATTTGTGTCCACAAGAACTCACACACATGAACACACACAGTGGATTAAAGGGGATGCAACTCCCTTATGGAAAAAGTGTGCTGACAGCCGTGGGAATCCAGATAGAACCCTTGACCCTCAAGGAAGACAAACCTCTGGGGCACAGAGCTATTTGGTGAGCTATTGATCCCTTCCTTGAGTGCTAAAACCTTGCCGATTCTGGCCTTCATTTAAATAAGGGAGGAAGTGCTCGTATGAGTGGGGCTTCCTGGTGGTATAAAACCCACCTGCCGTGCAGAGACATAAGGGACATGAGTTCGATCCCTGGGTTGGGAAGATCCCCTGGAGAAGGGCATGGCAACCGACTCCAGTATTCTTGCCTGGAGATTCCCAATGGACAGAGGAGCCTGCTGGGCTACAGTCCACAGGATAGCCAAGAGTCAGACACAACTGAAGCGACGTAGCACGCATGCACGCTTATATGAAGAGACCCAGAAAATAAGAGGATGTTTTCAAGGAACTGCAAGAAGACACAGGCTAGATCAAGAAAATCAATCTTAAAGGGTCAACACCCGTTCTAACCCAGCCCCACCAGCACCAAGTGCAAAGACACAGACAGAAGCCGAAAGGCACACTCCTTCCAACAGACACCAAGCAGAGATGAGAGTCAGGGAGGGGCCATACAGCGCACACTCTTTTGATAAATGCTACACGGGAATGACAAACATGGGGGAAAGGAAACAATTATTTTCCAGGAGCCGAGAAGTCAAGTTTCTGCCAGCCCTTCTCTGGTCCTGAGGGACACCTGTTTCCACAGCAACCACAACTTGGGGAGAAGGCTGCCTTCAAGTCATCTATCCCAGGAAGATGTTTCATAAAGTGTTATCAATTCTGGATGGGCAGAAAGAGCACAGACTGTGAGTCACAAACCTCAGTGGGGCTTTAGGAGGTGGAAGACATTGGTTCTGTGGTTAAGTCCACAGTGGCCGCTGCCAGAGGCAATGCTGAACTTCGCCCTCGTGACTTTCTGCAGCTCCTGCTGCCCCTGCCCCCTACACCCTTGAACCTACCAGCCTCCACCTGCCAGTGTGGATGTTGGTGGTGACAACAGGAGGATGGCAAATGATGATGGTGATGATGATGATGAGAATGACAATGATGATGATGAGAATGATGATGATAACAATGGTGGTGATGACAATGATGAAAATAACAGCGATCATAACAGAAATGAACGCTGGTTGCTAAGTGCTTCACACGCATTTTCTTGGTTTGCCTCATAAAAGCCCTGTGACATAAATGCTAATCTTGACCTACTTCACGGATGAGGAAATAGCAGCTCAGAGAGGTTAAAGAACCTGTCCAGAGGCACACAGCCAGCAAGAAGGATATGATGTGTGGACCCAGATCAGTGTAACGCCAAAGTCACTCCTTTCAGGAGCAGGGTAGCCTAAGAGCTCAGACTGTGCCACAGACTATTCAGTCCCACAGCTGATGAACGGTTAGGTGCTTAGCAACTGTGGGATTTATCATTTCATCCCTCTGTGCCTAAATGCCATCATCTATAAAATAGAAATAACAATAGTAACTCCTCCTTTTTTGTTTTGTTTCGGTTTTTTGAGACTTAAGACTTCACACGTATAAAGCACTATTTTTCAAACTTGAACCAGGAGA
This sequence comes from Neotragus pygmaeus, assembly GCA_006410875.1. Taxonomy (NCBI): domain Eukaryota; kingdom Metazoa; phylum Chordata; class Mammalia; order Artiodactyla; family Bovidae; genus Neotragus; species Neotragus pygmaeus. The sequence goes on along the minus strand of SJYV01021741.1, from coordinate 521,771 downwards.
TAAATGACCTGGACGTCCTATTAAACTGAAGCTTCCACGTGGTAGGTTTGAGATAAGACCTGTGGGTGCATGCGTGCTCAGTCAACTCAGACGTGTCTGACTCTTTGTGACCCCATGGACTGTAGCCCACCAGGCTCTTCTGTCCATGGGATTCTCCAGGCAAGAATACTGGAGTGAGTTTCCATGCCCTCCTCCAGGGGATCTTCCTGACCCANCTCAGTCAACTCAGACGTGTCTGACTCTTTGTGACCCCATGGACTGTAGCCCACCAGGCTCTTCTGTCCATGGGATTCTCCAGGCAAGAATACTGGAGTGAGTTTCCATGCCCTCCTCCAGGGGATCTTCCTGACCCAGGGATCGAACCTGTGTCTCCTGCAGTCTCCAGGTGACCATTCTGCCACCTGGGAAGTCTTAGGATAAGACCTGAGAGTCTGTGTTCCTGATGAGCTTCTAGGCACTGTAGGTCTACAGGCAACACTCTTTAAGTTAGCAAAGCTGTAAAGCACTTGGTAATATACGTGGTGAACAATGAAGAAGTGTCGGCTGTTGTTATTAGTATTATTGTTTAACCCTGCTCTAGCCACAGTCCTCTGCCCGGTTTCATGACTTTGTTTGAGGTTTGTATTCTGGCAGCTTGGGGGCTTCCCTACTGACTCAGCAGTTAAAGAATCCAGCTGCAATGCAGGAGACGTAGGAGATGTGGGTTCGATCCCTGGGTCAGGAAGATCCCCTAGAGGAGGACAAGGCAACCCACCCCAGTATTCTTGCCTGGAGAATTCCATGGATAGAGGAGCCTGGCGGGCTACAGTCCATAGGGTCTCAAAGAGTCAGATACGAGTGGTGACTTGAGCGCACATACACATCCTGGCAGCCACCTCACCCTCTGAGAACTGTTAGCTTATTTTTAGGATGCAAACATACAATTTGGAGTAAGCATGAACGTCGGCTACTTATGTGAAAGGCTGTCTTCCTCTGCTGTCTGTATGGATTAATTAACTGAACCCATGGAGGGCTTCCCTGGTGGCTCAGATGGTAAATAATCTGCCTATGATGCAGGAGACTTAGGTTCGATCCCTGGGTTGGGAAGATACCATGGAGAAGGAAATGGCTACCCACTCCAGTATTCTTGCCTGAAAAAATCTCATGGACAAAGGAGCCTGGTGGGCTATAGCCCAGGGGGTTGCAAAGATCTGGACACTACTGAGCAACTAGCACATGGAGGATTAACCTCTGCTGGAACCTTCCCCAAAACATCTTCACCCCCAAGAACAAAGCAAGGGGACTTACCTGTTTTCTCTGACCTCTGATCCAAGCAAGAAGTCAAGGGGGAAAAGAGTGATTGTCCACAGGTCAACTTGGGGTGGGCAATAAGATACAAGGCCCAGATCCCCTACCGGGAAGGACGTGTTGCCCCAGAAGCTGGAGTTGGGTTTGCAGGCAGCCCTCGTCATCAGCCGTCCTTCAGCAAGGATGGGTAGATGCAGGGAAACTGAGCAGGAACCTGTGGGGGCCCTCCCGGGCACAAAAGCCTTTCCATGTCCCCCATTTCTTGTCCATAGAAAAAGGGTTTCACTAGACCTTCCCTGAGTTCCAAAGGGCAGATTCAAACAGTTCCTAATTAGGAGAGTGAGGGAATCCAGAAAGAAACATCTGTGAAGCTTAGGGCCTGGCCTGGCTCCTCCTGGGACTGAGGGGGGCATGTGTGTGATGTGCAAAACCATGTGATACAGAGCCTTGAGTTCTTCTACAGGAACAAAGCACTCTGCCCCTCCCAGGTAGAGGGTGGAGACTTCAGGCTGAGCACCAGCTCATGGACTCCAGACTGGTTGAAAAAAGAAGGTTGATGAATGAGATCATTCATTCATTCATCATTCCTGGAACTCTACCCTCTTACCTCCCCACCAGCCAATCAGAGGAAGGTTACATCTCCTATAGTCCTCCCCCTCAAATGTTGCCTATAAAAACTTCTCTATTTCCCTGGGTTAAGAATCCGCCTGCCAAATGCGGAGGGCATGGGTTTGATCCCCGGTCCAGTAAGAGCCTGCATGCTGTGGAGCAGCTAAGCCCATACACTAAAACCACCAAGCCCTTGTGCTAGAGCCCGTGCTCTGCAACAGGAGAAGCCACGGCAATGAGAAGCCTGCAGGCAGCAACCGGAGAGTAGCCCCTGCTCGCCACAGCTAGAGAAAGCCCATGTGCATAGCCAAGACCCAGAGCAGCCAGAAATAAAAATAAATACATGAATTAATTAATTAACAAAAACTTCTCTGAAACTCATCTTTTGGGTGTGAGTCGCCCCGTTCTCCTTGCATGAAAGTGTTAACTGTTCAGCCACGTCGGACTGTTTGCAATCCCATGGACTGTGATCCGCCAGACTCCTCTGTCCATGGAATTCTTCAGGCAGTTCAGGCAGCTCTTCACTCCCCGTTGGAGTAGGGTGCCATTCCCTTCTCCTTGCTTGACCCTGCAATCAATAAACCTTCCTCTGCTCCAAAGATGATGCACAGCTTGTCTTGCCTTGTGCATCGCACCCAGGAACCTGGGTTTGACAACAGCAGGGGCATGAAGACTTGGCCATCTCAGCCCAGTCACAGGCAACTCTCTCTCTAGAGCTCCCCAGGCCATTGGTCAAGGCTGACGTTGGGCCTGAGCATCACTAGATGTCTCTCTCCTCACCCCTGCTACCTTTCACTCCCAGAGGCCCTGTGTTGATTTCCTGTGACTGCTGTAACCAATAACCAAGACCCGGGTGGCTTCAGACAACACAAAGGTATTCCCCTGTAGTTCTGGAGGTCACACATTTCACTGGGCTAAATTAAGATATTGGCGGCGCTGTGTTCCTTCCGAAGGCTCTGTGGGAGAGTTTCTTTCTTTGCTATTGCCATTCTTGAGAATGGCTTCTTCTGTGACTCATGGCCCCTTCCTCCATCCTCAAAGCCAGCAGGGCAGGCTCCTTCAAACCTCGCTCTAAGCCCTCTGCTTTTGTTGTCACACCTTTTACTCTGACCTCCTTGACTTCCAATCCTCCCTACTGTAAAAATTCTTAAGATTGTACTGGACTTGTCCAGATAATCCAGGATCATCTCCCCATCTCAAGATCCTTAACTTATTCACATCTGCAAAGACTCTTTTAACGTGTGAGATAACATATTTACAGGGCCTAGAGATTAAGAGGTAGGCATTTCAGGGGCTGTTCTTCTGCCTCCCACAGGTATTCGTAAATAAAGTATATTGCACATAAGACTCTGTCTCAGAGACTGTTTTCCAGGGAACTCAACCTGCAACACTACAGTTCAGAAACACTGCTTCCACAGCCTGTCTTATTTCAGTTCTGGATCAATCTTGGTAACAAGGGGTGAGAAAGAGGAATAACCATGTAGATTACCTGAAGCAGAGGGCTTCCCTGATAGCTCAGGTAGTAAAGAATCCACCTGCAATGCAAGAGACCCTGGTTCGAGTCCTGAGTTGGGAATATCTGCTGGAGAACAGATAGGCTACCCACTCCAGTATTCTTGGGCTTCCCCTGTGGCTCAGCTGGTAAAGAATCAGCTGCCTGCAATGTGGGAGACCTGGGTTTGATGCCTGGGTTGGGAAGATTCCCCTGGAGAAGGGAAAGGCTACCCACTTCAGTATTCTGGCCTGGAGAATTCCATGGACTGTATAGTCNCTGTGGCTCAGCTGGTAAAGAATCAGCTGCCTGCAATGTGGGAGACCTGGGTTTGATGCCTGGGTTGGGAAGATTCCCCTGGAGAAGGGAAAGGCTACCCACTTCAGTATTCTGGCCTGGAGAATTCCATGGACTGTATAGTCCATGGTGTAGCAAAGAGTCAGACATGACTGAGCGGTTTTCACTTTAAGTAAGTGCATGCGTGCTCAATCACGTCCAGCTCTTTGTGACCCCACAGACTGTAGCCTGATTGGCTCCTCTGTCCATGGGATTTCCCAGGCAAGAATACTGGAGTGGGTTGCTATTTCCTTCTCCAGGAGACCTTCCTGATCCAGGGGTCAAACTCGTGTCTCCTACCTCGAAGGCAGATACTTTACCTTGGAGCCACCTTTACTCCTTTACCCCTGAGCTGGGAGAAGCCTATAATTCTGGTGGGATAGGTTGGCTAAAAGCTCTCCATGTGAAACTCACCTCGCTTCTGCCCCATGTGTCTCCCCTTCGCTATTTTTAACCGGTATTATTCTGCCGTAATAAACTGTAACATTGCCTCTAATGGTTTTCAGTGAGTCTGTGAGTTCTAGCAAGTGATCAAATCTGAGGGTGGTCTCGGGGAGCCTGAACTTCTAGTTGGTGTCAGGAGTGATATCAGTCTTGTAGACCCCCATACTCTGCTCTGTTTAATCCACAGTATTTAGGAAATCCCCANGAGCTCTGTGTTTTTATCTTTTCTATTCTGATTGTCTGATCAGCTCTTCTCTGTACTGTCCTTTAGAGACAGGTATTTCCCTCTCTGGCCGCTGCCAGGCTCCAACCCTAGGCAAAGCTGATTCATTCTGGATTCTTCTTGGAACCTGAGAGGGCAGAGAAATGTCTTGATTCAACAGCTGAGACTCAAAGTACATTAGATGTCAGAAACAGCTCAGTGTAACCTTTTTTTTTTTTTTTTTTGGTGCCATTCTCACCAAATATGGAAATACAAGGCTGGCAGTGCAGATGGAAGAGACAGGCTAAGGCTGCAGTGCAGTGGATCATGTGGCCTCTGGGTGCTGACTACAAAGAGGCCTCAATGGGGGACTTCTTTCGCTCTACCTGCCAGGAAGCTCAAGGAAAAAAGTAATCACATCCCCGTCAACTGTATTTACCTTTGTAGTTAGCAAAGCTTTGTCTCTCCTTTTCTTTTTGGAACTGTTAATATTTTTATTTTAATATATGTAGTGTGAATTTATGGTTTATTTTTATATTTGCACCTTGTTGTACAGAATTAATCATAATTCTGACTCAACACATCTTGATCATTATTCCCTGCATACTGCTTGTTTATTTCTTTGTTTGCTTGCATTTTAATTAATTTATCTTTTAAAATATAATAAGCAACCATGAACACACTCCCAAAGCAAACCTGGATCCCCAACAGTAACTTACATTGTGCATTTATTCCCTATTTCAAAACATCTAAAAGAATTTGTGCTTTCTTTTTTTTTTCAGAGTAAAATTAATAAGCTGTTTTTCAGAAATTTTTCCAAATAAAGGCTTACCTAGAGAGAAAAGTATTACCTAGAATCCATTCCCTCATGCCTACCCACTTCATCAATAGCAGTTAATATGCTATTTTGGCACATTTACATTTANTTTTTCAGAGTAAAATTAATAAGCTGTTTTTCAGAAATTTTTCCAAATAAAGGCTTACCTAGAGAGAAAAGTATTACCTAGAATCCATTCCCTCATGCCTACCCACTTCATCAATAGCAGTTAATATGCTATTTTGGCACATTTACATTTAAGTATTTTTCTACAGTTTAAGTCGTAATGTATGGAAAGTTTCACAAAGTGCCTTTTTTTTTTTTTTTTTTAGCCCCTTGCCATTATGTACTGGGCTTCGCTGGGGGCTCAGTGGTAAAGAATCTGCTTGCCAATGCAGGAGTGCAGCAGCAGTTGGGAAGATCCCCTGGAGGAGGAAATGGCAACTCTCTCCAGCATTCTGGCCTGGGAAATCCCAGGGACAGAGGAACCTGGTGGGATACAGTCCATGGGCTTGCAAAAGTGTCAGATGTGACTGAGCAGACACGAATGCATTATGTATTAAATACTTCACTTAACATCATATACTACATTATTTCTTATTGTTTTGCCTCTGAACATTATAACCCATATTTTTGGATAGTACCATAATTGATTTGAGTTGTACGCTCAGTCATGTTCGACCCTTTGCAACCCCATGGACTGCAGCCCGCCAGGCTCCTCTGGCTATGGAATTCTCCAGGCAAGAATACTGAAGTGGGTAGCCATTCCCTACTCCAGGGGATCTTCCTGACCTGGTGTATTTGTCTAGGTAGGAAGACTGAAAATACTTCACAGTTCCTTAGCTTTGTTTGTAAATTTTAAATCTGTAGACACATGGTATGGGGACCCCAGTCATACCCTTGTCCTGGGTTCTGATATCCTTGGGGGAGGAACTGATACTATTACTACTCTTACCAGCATTTTAAATTCACCTGCTCACCAGCATCATGAATGATGATTTGTTGTTGTTCAGTCACTAAGTTTTGTCCAACTCTTTGCAACCCCAATGAACACCAGGCTCCTCTGTCCTCCACTGTCTCCTGGAGTTGGCTCAAATTCATGTGCATTGAGTTGGTAATGCTATTGAACTGACTCAATTACGATCATCCTTTGTTAATTTGGTGAATAAAGAATACAGTCTCATGCTTGTTTTTTTTTTTTTTAAGATTTTTTGGATGTTGACCATTTTTAAAGTCTTTATTGAATTTGGTACAATATTGTTTCTATTTTATGTTTTGGCTTTTGTGGCCTACAGGCATGTGGGATCTTAGCGCCTCGACTGGGGATCGAACCCCCCACCCCACGCGTTGGAAGGTGAAGTCTTAACCCCTGGATCACCAGGGAAGCCCCTTGTGCTTGTTTTAACATGCACTATATTTGACCATTCATATTTTTATTTTGTTAATGACTTAGGTCTTTGTTTATCTATTGTGGCCTCAGATTTCCTTATAAGTTTGTAAAGACTACCTTCATATTAAGAATAGGAAGCTCTGTATGTGTAACAACTAACTTACAGCTAGATGGGTGATATCTGTCTGACCTCCTCTCTCCCCAACACCCCCCACTCCTGGCAAAGAAAAACTGCCTGTGATTAGCAGGGTAGAAGGTGGAGCAATTAGAATCTGAGGGAGTGCTGGGGCCCCATTTGATGACAGTCATTAAGTGGGGGTCAATTAAAATAACCACCCAGAATCAGGAAGATGAGAACAAGGAAAAGAAGACCTAAGTAGGGCATTCTGAGAAAGTTCTGAGAGTGTGAACCATCACCTGGGCTCGATTTGCCATTTACAAATGCCTGACTGGTGAGGACCAGATTCAGTCCCTGGATGGGCTGCTGCTGCTGCTGCTAAGTCACTTCAGTCGTGTCCGACTCTGTGTGACCCCATAGATGGCAGCCCACCAGGCTCCCCCATCCCTGGGATTCTCCAGGCAAGAACACTGGAGTGGGTTGCCATTGCCTTCTCCAATGCAGGAAAGTAAAAAGTGAAAGTGAAGTNCATAGCCCCACCCCCATCCCATCCCCCCAGGCCCACAAGCATCCTTCTCTTTTCTTCCCTCTGAAATGGCTCTAGATTTAGCACTTTATCCCATCTTACATAATTAGCTGCATTTTTATGTCTGACTTGGGATGACAGCCCGGCTCTTGTTTGCTTAGGCTTATAAACACAAACTGGAAATGATTCTCATTTGCAGGGCCTGGGAGGCTCAGAGGAAGGCAAGCAGAGGGTGGCCAGCCACACCGGAGGTTCATTTGTGCACGCCCTTGACCTGCATTCTTCTCCCCTCAGGGTGTGACAGCAAACCTTTGTTATCTTAACAGAGAGCATGGGCTGCTTCCAGGAGAGGCAGAGTGGCTGGGCCTGCTTCCCTACCTCGCGGTTTTGCCCTCTCTGCAGCTGGGGCCTTCCATGTCCACCTGGTCCACCCGCAGACTCTGCCCCCCTGCATTACTCCTCTGCAGGAAGGACAAGCACCAGGGAGACGGTGGGCCCTCTGGCTCCTAAGTCAAGTCCTGCCTTGAAGCCCCAGGCACGTGGGCTTTGATAGGGGTTCGGCCCTCATTCCCTGCCTTGGTTTCAGACCCCTCCCTGACCTGGCCCCAGCACCCACGTGTGTCTGTGCTCTGCTCAGCTCCTCCCGGGAACCAAACCCCACACTCACGGTCACCACTGAGGCTGTCAACTCACGCAGGTTCCTTCCCTCTCCTTGCATGCTACACTGCCCACAGAATCCCCTTCTGCCAAGGTTCTACCCATCTTTCATTTTCCCTTCAGTGAGGTCTGCCCCCTCCTGTGTTTCTCATCTTGGATTCTGAGATGTTGAAGACCGATGCGGGGCTTTTCCTGATAAACTCAACTTCCTGCCTGGGACTCACCCAGACTCAAGTGGGACATGACCTGGCCAGGTACCCAGCTCTGCTGCAGGCCANGTCTGCCCCCTCCTGTGTTTCTCATCTTGGATTCTGAGATGTTGAAGACCGATGCGGGGCTTTTCCTGATAAACTCAACTTCCTGCCTGGGACTCACCCAGACTCAAGTGGGACATGACCTGGCCAGGTACCCAGCTCTGCTGCAGGCCACCCCTCTGCTGTGTTTAACCTAACAGAGCCAGGGTGAGTGGGCAAATCAATTCAAAGGTGTAGAAGCACATAATGAAAAAGATACACAGTGCGTGGTGGTGTAGTTCCTGAGTGATGTCAGACTCTTGCGACTCCATGGACTGTGGCCTACCAGACCCTCTGTCCGTGGGATTTCCCAGGCAAGAATTCTGGAATGGGTTGCCATTTCCTTCTCCAGGGGATCTTCTTGATCAGGGATCAAATCAGCATCTCCTGCATTGCAAGTGGATTCTTTACCCCTGAGCCACCAAGGAAGCCTGTGCCTGGATAGGGCAGAAATCATAGAGATGGTCCTCTAAGAACCAAATTTTAGGAAACAACATTTAATAGGCTGATGTAATGCAAATTTCTTGTCCAATAAGATAACTTCTCTCTGTTCTTCTTTATAATGGGGCTACGATCACCTACCTGGCGAGGTTATTGGAAAGGTCATAAAAAGGTGCCTGGAGTGGTAGCTCAGGATCTGGTGAACACGTCTTATCTGGCATTGGTGGGTTGCTCTCTTTGTGGTTGTGGTTGCCTAGCCTATAATCAGGGCTGCATCTTTGCCTCTCTATTTTCTGCATGGTCTGGAGTCTTCATGGCTGCGTTGCAGGAAACTCAGGAAAGATGCTCATGAGTGGAGTTCCAGCTTAGGCTGCCCTTTGCATCAGTGATTCCTCAACGGGGCTGGAGGTAGAGCCTGCAGAGGTTCATCTTGGGAGATCACTATCTCCTCCCAGGCTTGACTCTACTCCGCCTTTTCTGAACACAATTTAGTCTGTTAACTACAAACTGGCACCTTGCCATCTACCTTTACAAGGATTAAATAATGTCCTGCTGCAGCTGCTGATTTTCAACACCCCCTGAAAGGAGTCCATGGTGGAGAGCAGAAATAGGGCACTCTGTACTCAGGAAAAAAACTGGCAGGACAGGTCTTCTGCAGATAGTTTCAGGAGCTGGTTTTATGAGCCTGATTCTTGTATCTTCTCATATATAGAAAAACACTAAAATCCTTCATGGTGATGCCTGTTCCTCATAACTCGCAGAAACCTTCTGAAAAAATATGTGCTTGATTGCATGTACTGCCCCTTCACCAAAATCACGTCTATTCTGACCTTCCCTCCTTCCTCTTTGGAACGGTCTCTCAGAGCTATCTGAGATGCTGTTTCCCCAGCTGCAGTCCTCATTTTGCCCCAGATAAAATTTAACTTGCAAGTAACATGTGCTTTTTTTTTTTTTTTTTAAGTCAGCAAGTGTTTGTGCACCACAAGGGCTCAGAAGGAAACCATCTCCTGTAGAATAAAGGATTCCCAGGGCAGGTAATTCCCTAGACTTTTCCTGTGAGATCAGAGCTCCCAGCAGCCAGGTGTACCCTTTTCCTTCAAGTGTGATTGTGTCTGGGCTTCAGCAGATGAGGGTGCAAAGTGCAGAAACCCCGTGTGGTACTTGCATCACCTGATCCTGCTGCAATCACTGTCTGAGTTAGCTAATGACAGGGAACAGGGCCCTCCCACTGAGATTCCATTACCTTGTAATTTCCAGCTTGTTCACTGTTGCAATGAAGCCCCTCTGTCTTATAATTCCCTGGCATTCATGTCTCATCTTCTCAAGAACCGAAGTATGTAAGATGCTTTCTGCTGGGGATTCATTGAGATAAGTTATTGAAGTGAAACCAAGAGGCAGGCTTCCAGCCCTTGGCTGTTCATCTCAGAATTTATGTTTGGGCTGCCTTTGGAAGGTCTAATGTAATCACAAACAATGCGCTTTCTGTATGTTTAAAAATTCATAAGGACAATGGAGGTGGAGGGACCAGGATCCCTGCACTTGGGGCTCATTTAGGAAGAAGAGCTTTGAAGCAGCTGGCTGGTTTTTGATGGCATCTCTGTGGGGCTGAGATGCTGCAGCTGTCACTCAAAAAGTCATTCAATGGGATGGAGTAAGGATGCTATACATCTTATTGACTCCGTCCTGGAGTCTGGCTGCAGGACCGATTGACCAGATGATCTATTTCTTGAAAACGGCTGTCTCTCCCACATCTCGTTCTTTGGCCTTTGAGATACGGTCCTTCTCTCGGCTCTGTGGGCACAGATCCAGCTGTGAAGGTTCTGAGCCTTCATGTGGTCATCTCATCCATCTTCCTGCCCACAGCAGCCCCTCCTCCTTCCACCCAGCTTGCTGCCACCCTTCTGATCCTCCCAGGACAGCATTCTTCTCCAAGTTGCCCCTGCAGGAGCCTCATCGCCAAGAGAAGAATCAAAGCAAAATATCTCAGTGTGGGATTTGGGATCCAAACTCTGTTATCTCCCCTTGAAATCCAGCAGCACATTTCTCAGTGCTCCCAGGGAGGTGCTGAGAAGGGAACATAAGGGTCATAAAGGGCCTTGGTCTGATGCTCCTCGAGCCACCACTCCCCTCCACCAGACAGCTTCTCAACANATCCAAACTCTGTTATCTCCCCTTGAAATCCAGCAGCACATTTCTCAGTGCTCCCAGGGAGGTGCTGAGAAGGGAACATAAGGGTCATAAAGGGCCTTGGTCTGATGCTCCTCGAGCCACCACTCCCCTCCACCAGACAGCTTCTCAACAAAAGATCTGTGGGGTGGGACTTCCTTGGTGGTCCAGTGGTTCGGAATCCACCTGCCAGGACAGGGGACATGGGTTCGATCCCTGGTCCAGGAAGATCCCACATGCGGGTGAGGAACTAAGCCCGTGTGCCACAGCTACTGAGCCCACGGCCTAGAGCCTGTGCGCCACAGCAAGAGAAACACCACAAGGAGAAGCCTGAGAACCTCAGCAAAGATTAGCTCCCACTCGTTGTAAGTAAAAAAAAAAGTTTGTGCACAGCAATTTAAATAAATTAAAAAAAAAACTGTAAGGGAGTGGAGGTTCTAAAGCACAAATTATTCTAGTACACAGATTATATGACACTCCTCCTATTGAGAGGTGGGGTCCATGTCCTCACATTTTGAATCTAGACACCTTTATGACTGCTTTGATAAAGAGTCTTTGGCAAAAACGATCTTCTGTGGTCTTCAGATACCCTTGGCTTTCTCTTAGAACTCCTGGGCTCCATGGAAGCAGCCTGGCCACCATGAGGCCACTATGTCAGAGGAAGCCCAAGCCTCACAGAGAGGCCACGGGGAGGTGCTCTGGTGGACACTCTGAGCTCAGCTGCACTCAGCTGCTAAGTCATCCTCTCCCAGCCACTTCAGTACAAACGCATCCGGATGATTCCAGCCCCAGCCGACTGGACTCACCCTCAGCCACTGGAAACTTCTCAGTTGAGGTCCCAGATGTCATGGAGCAGAAACAACCCATCCTGATGGAATCTGTCCATATTTCTGCCCCACAGAACATGTAAGCCTAATAAAAATTCATGGTTTGGGGCCACTGAATTTGGCATGGTTTAACTGTACAGCAGCAGTTAGCTGAAATGGAGGGAGATGATGAAACCCCTCCTCTGTCCTTTTCCAAACATATATTTTACCCATCTGAACCTTTCTTTGCCTGCCTCTTCCAAAGATTCAAGGGAAGAGGCCTGAAATCTTCCTGCTTGGCTTGTTTTCNTCCTTTTCCAAACATATATTTTACCCATCTGTGGGCTCCTGAACCTTTCTTTGCCTGCCTCCTCCAAAGATTCAAGGGAAGAGGCCTGAAATCTTCCTGCTTGGCTTGTTTTCTCATTTGACTTGGGGCGTCAGGTTGGGGGTGGTGGCAGAGAGGCAGGGAATGGTGAGGAAAAGCCAAGGGACTCAGGCCCAGATACATTTCAGTGAGGGGCTGGGTGGAGAGGAGGCTTGAGTCCCCAGCAGAACCCCGGGGGTGGAGGTTATGAGCAGCTTCTCAGGGGAGGAACCTGATGGCTGATGTTGCAACAGAAGGGCAGGGCATGAGCAGTGGGTGCAGAGGGACAAAGCTGGACTGGTCACGGGAGGGTCATGCTGTAGAGTCAGGGTCAAGATCATCACCCTACCACATCTGGTTTTCAATCACCTCCTGGGCACAAAATATCCAACTCTTCTAGAAATCCAGTTTCAGTTCAGTTCCATTCACCTAACAAGTGCCCAGCATCGACTAAACAGGAGGCCAGGTGTTGATGGAAAGAGACAGATGGAAAAGATGCTGTAATTTCAAGTCAGAGGAAATCGTTCTCTGTCCTGGATATGCTTTCTCTCTGGAAAAGTACTAAGCTACTTATGGTTATTTATATAAAAGCCTTTCCAGATATTGCAGTCACAGCAAAGACAAGGCACCTTTTGCTTTACCATCCTGCCAGTCGCAGGGCACTCTTACTGTAGAGGGGAGAGTTGGTACCAGCTTGAAAGAGAGAGAGGGTCTCTGGGCATACATGAGGTCCCGAAAGGAGAATCTCAGCAACACCCTCTGGCTGATCCCACTGCTTTGCCAGCTGCTGACTGCAAAGAAGAGCCTGCAAAAGCCTCCTAAAACCACATAAAGCTGGTCTTCGTGCGTGCTGTCGACTTCAGTCATGTCTGACTCTGTGTGACCACATGGACTGTAGCCTGCCAGGCGCCTCTGTCCATGAGATTCTCCAGGCAATGGAGTGGGTTGCCATGCCCTCCTCCAGGGGATCTTCCTGACCCAGGGATCAACCCAAATCTCTTTAAGTCTCCTGCACTAACAGGCGGGTTCTTTTGCCACTAGCGCCGCCTGGGAAGCCCCCCTCAAAGCCAGTCTAAGAAGTGAAAAAGTGGGTTGCAGCTGCCTGGTGAGCAGGCTGTGTCTGACTGCCTGTGATCCTCACTCAGGCCATGACTGGTATGCCTGAGGACATGCCCACTGTGCTGAAGATATTATGAGTGCAAACTCCCCTCTCACTCCACAGATTCCTGAGAAATTGCAAACATGTCTGTCTTCGGCCAGCCTGCCTGGAAAGGCCACTGCAGCAGGTACTGCGTGNGACTGGTATGCCTGAGGACATGCCCACTGTGCTGAAGATATTATGAGTGCAAACTCCCCTCTCACTCCACAGATTCCTGAGAAATTGCAAACATGTCTGTCTTCGGCCAGCCTGCCTGGAAAGGCCACTGCAGCAGGTACTGCGTGCCCACAGCCATTTTGCTCCTGCCCACATGTGTAAACCTTACACCCTCAAGGTCAAAACAGTCGCTTGCTACTGCTTTATACTGGCCGACCCAGGTTAAAAAAAAATGACAGTGATGGTACCAAGTACTGGTGATAAAACTCCCCTGGGGGAGCTTATTAAAAATATTGGTTCCCTGTCCTCACTCCCAATCCACCAAAGCAGATCCACAGAAATGAGACATGGGCATCTGCATTCTTCAAAAGCTTCCAGGACTTTCTGATATCTTGGGACCACTCTGATACCATGTTTCCTCCTAGCTCAGTTAAGTTTCCCGCAGAGGTGCATCACCTTAAAGATGTTCTCCGTTTGCCAACCAGTCTCAGTAACGAGGTGGCGCTAGTGGCAAAGAGTCCACTTGCCAATGCCGGAGACACAGGAGACGCGGGTTCAGTCCCTGGACCGGGACGATCCCCTGGAGGAGGAAATGGCAACCCACTCCAGTCTTCTTGCCTGAGCAGTTGTGTGGACGGAGAAGCCTAGCAGGCTACAGTCCATGGGGTCGCAAAGAATCGGACACGACTGAGCAACTGAGCATGCACACAGCTACATTTGAGCCTGGGTCATTTTCTATGACCAGCTTCTAAACAAGTGCTGGAATGGAGCCAGCCCTCAAGTCTCCCTTTGAACCATCACCCGACTTTGCACTGTATGAAAAGCAGCCTCCGGGGTCAAAGACTGGGGATGAAGACTCCTGACACAGCCTGTTTCCAGACAGAAGGACTATTTCCCCCAGGGAGACTGCCGATAGACAGTTGCAGTTCCCCTCTCTCTTTCCTTTTAAGAAATAAAAATCACACATAGATTACATAAAGCAACGTACTTGAAATATGAACCGTAGATTGTAATACACCAAAGGAAGAGATTGTGTGTTCTTTGAGCCTTCATTGATTTCTGGGCGAATCAGATTAGTGGATGTGAAATTACAGACATGAAGGATTGCTGTTGAAGCTTATGAAGTCGCTTTATGAAGAGGGCACCATGATAATTCCCTGATTGTGCAGAGCTGTGTCTCTCCAAGTTTTCCTGCCTGCAAAGCAGCAGAGGAAACGTGGCAGGAAGCAAGGGAAGAAGCATGAAGATCTCAGCCCTCGGTTCTCCCACCATCACCCACCTGTGACCTGGTACCTGCCAATATATTTACACACTGTCCTTAGAACCTACATCCCTAAGTGAGTGTGGCAGGCTCTGAAGATCCAGGAAAAGGAAGAGAGACAGCAAGACTAAAGGGATCTAATCTCCATCTAACAAGATCTCTTTCAAAAGAAATACAATTACAATATCGGGTTGGCCAGAAAGTTTGTTCAGGTGTTTGGTACCATCTCACAGAAAAATCCTAACAACCTTTTTGGCCAACCCAGTATATGCTGATGGATACCATTATTGCTTTTAGGATAAAGAGGACTTCTTCCCATGACCTGCCTGATGAGGCCCCAACTACCTCTCCAGCCTGATCTCACAATTTCATTCTCTCCCTCTCTCCTCCTCATGTAGGTAGAACTTTTGGCCTCTCCTTTACCCAAGCTCTTCCCTACTCTTGGGATTGTCTTCTTTTCTTTCTTTTCCATGCATCCTTGAGATATCTGTGTAAGCAGCCATTCTTCCAGAGCAGCTTCCCCTGAACTCTGTGTCCAAGCCACCATTACAATGTTTCACAGACTATATGATCCCCTTTGTAGCAATAATCATAATTGTGACCTTATAATGGTTTGTGTGGTTATTTGACAAAACTTTATAAGGGCAGAATCATCTTGTTCATCTTGAAAACCTCAGTATCTAGCATAATCCTGGCACATATATATACACAAAAATATTGGTCTCAGGGGAAAGAAATGAATGAATAAATGATCATCTAGTGCAAATTCCCTGTGTTGAAGATGAGGAAGCTGAAGTCCAGTGGCATAAGTGATGTACCATTGGGAACCTATTGCAAGTTAGTTACAAGGCTGAGACCAGAACTAAGAGTCTTACAACCCTAAGCCAGGGGCCTCCCTGAGCCACCGGGGGCTCAGTGGTAAAGAATCTGCCTGCCAGTGCCGGAGACACAGGTTCATTCTCTGGGCCAGGAAGATCCCTTGGGAAAGGAATGGCAACCCACTTCAGTGTTCTTGCCTGGGAAATCCCATGGACAGAGGGAGCCTGGCAGGCTACAGTCCACAGGGTCACAAAAGAGTTAGACAGGACTTAGCAACTCAACAGCAACAACCCTAAACCGAGAAGTCTTCTCTGATGTCACAATTCCTTCCAAATAAAACAGTGATTCAGAAAAATAAAAAGAAAACAAGCTAAAAGAAAATCAGAGAAAGAATTTGCCACTCGATGGACCTTTTTTTTTTTTTTTGGTGCTCAAAAGAGAAAGGACAGAACACAAAAGAAACCATGAAAAGAAGCGGGGATATTATAAACAGAGTACTTGATATGAATAATAATGAACAAAAACATTCCTGCCTATTGTTTATCTAATTTTGAATTTTAATGACTAGCAGGGATGGTAATTACTCAATTTCAATGTTTATAGAAAACCAACACATGAAAACCTCATAGTTCGATATTTATGAGGTGTCAGGTTCCCTTAAATACTCAGCTTGGCAATTAGAAGGGGAGCTATTCATTAACATTTTAAACTAGATAAATAAAGAATAGTTGTTATTTATTCATTAAAATTTTTAAAAAACTGGAAATTATACCCTAATCTTTGGGGTGTATCCATATCATTTAATTAACCGTGAGTCAAAATGTTACTAAGAAGCATGTGTCTACACATCTAGAAATAGATGTAACACCTATTAGCAAATAGAGTGATTTAATCAGAGTAAGGATTCAGACTCATCTTCCATTTGTACTGAGAACCTGACTCCAGATGCCTCATGATTTAGAAAGAGCGCTGACTTTAGGTAGAGCTGGGTTTAGATTACTTTGGCCACTTGCTCACCCATTCTGCAATCAACAGTTTAACCATAAAATGGGATTACAGTCTTATTTCCAGTGTTGTTGGGAGGCATTAAAGACCACGCAGTTCGGTGACTGGTTCAGGACAGGTATCTTATGAGCGATGATGTGCAGAACATTGCTCTGGCTTCAACTCTGGTCCAGCTACGTGGAATAAGCATCTGACTTTCTACAGGTGATGGTCCCAGGGTACCAAGAGTAGTCACCTGCAAGCTGGTGACTGAGGATGCTAGGCAGCTCTCTGTCTGCGAGTTACAGATAAGATCTCCGGGGACTTCCTTGGTGGTCCAGTGGTTAAGACTCCGTGCTTGCAGTGCGGGGGGCCTGGGTTCAATCCCTGGTCAGAGAACTAGATGACACATGCCGCAACTGGAAAATATCTCACGTACCACAAGAAGATTTAAGATCCTGCATGCCACAACTAAGACCCGGTACAGGCAAGTTAATTAATTAGTTAAAATATTAAAGTGAAGTAAAAGTCACTCAGTCGTGTCTGACTCTTTGCAACCCCACTACACAGTCCATAAATGTTAACAACAACAACAACAAAAGACCAGGGCACTGTGGTGAAAGTATTCTAAGCCCCAGATGGGGACCATGTGTGTTTGGCTCATCACGATATTCTCTGGGTCTAGTACCCAGAATATAGTAAATGTTCACGGGTATTTATGAATAAACAGAAAACAACTGCATGGCCGCCACTGCAGCATCAGTATCTCCAGATGGCTATTCAGCCTCTGAGATCATACTGACCTTGGGAAGACTGCCCTTCCCAGGACTAGCCAATTCTTAGAGAGAGTAAAGGACTGTCCTACAAGTGCATCTTTTACATGCAACCCAACTAATCCAAAGCCCACACCCAACCTTCTCCTCTACTGGGCTCTTGAATTCCAGGCAAATATTCCCCTCTCTGATGCTGAAGCTGAAACTCCAATACTTTGGCCCACTGATATGAAGAACTGACTCACTGGAAAAGACCCTGATGCTGGGGAAAGATTGAAGGCAGGAGGAGAAGGGGATGACAGAGGATGAGATGGTTGGATGGCATCACCAACTCAATGGACAGGCAAGCTCCGGGAGTTAGTGATGGACAGGGAAGCCTGGCATGCTGCAGTTCTTGGGGTTGCAGAGAGTCAGACATGACTGAGTGACTAAACTGTACTGATTTCCCTCCCCTAATCACCCAGGGCCAGGTACTAGACAACCTAGGATAGTCACTGCACCTCAGAACCTGCTGAAATGATTTAAACTAGCCAACCATAAGCCTCCTTACCCTGAAACCACAATAAATATTCTTGCCCCCCTTTCCCCTTGTTCACTCTGCCCCTAGTCTAGCCCTGGTGCCTCCTTATTTGGCCTTGCACAGTGTGGCATTCCCATTCCTCTTGGGAACTGTAACAAACGATCTTTTCATTGGAAAGCATCTCCTGATTTGTTGCCTCACAATATCTGAGCCATAATGCAACAGCCGCTCCTATTGCCCTCTGATCCAAGACCTAGAAAATCTGTTTATGTTGGCTTTCTTGAAAAAAGTGAACTCTCAGAAACTGACAGCATGAGTTGAATAATGAAATGGAGCATTAGACGGATTACAAGGAAGCAGAGTGAGAAAACATTTCCTGCAGATGGCGGGGGGCGGTGGGGGGGTGCTTATATCATTGGGAGACAGCAGTTTCCCTCCACAGCACTGTAAAAGGAGCATGATGGAGCACAGAAGTGAAAAGAGGTGAATGTAATGGGGTATCCCGTGGCACCAAGATCACCCCATATGGGCACCTGTATTATGGTGGAGCCTGGCTGTGCTTATAGCAAATGCAAGCAGAATTGCCCCTCACTCCCAGGCCCCCAAGGTGTAATGAAGACCTAAATCAAAACTGAAGAAAGCTAATGGCCACCATGAAGTCTATGGAGCCTTCTTGAATGTGTTTGATTGACTGCATTGTTGCTTGTAACAAAGCTGCAGGAATGGGCTGTTCGGGTGATCCTGAACACTCATACATTGAAGTCCTAACCCCAGTAGCCCAGAACATAACTATATTTGAGATAATCTTTAAAGAGTGAATTAGGTTAAAATGAGGTCATTAGGGTGCATTTGAATCCAATGTGACTGGCATCCTTATAAGAAGAGGAAACCTGGGTAGAGACACACAGAGAGGGAAGGGGATATGAAAACACAGGGGAAGACAGCTGTCTACAAGTCAAGGAGAGAAGCATCAGAAGAGACAAGAAACCAATCCCACCAGCACCCTGATTTTTGAATTTCAAGCTTCAGAACTGTGAGAAAACAGTGCCAGTCCATGGTACTTTGATATGGCAGCCCCGGCAGACTAATTCAGGCTCTGGTCTCCTCCATCACTAGGGTGTGTCTGAGAAAGGGAAGAAAGGGTCCTTTAGCACCATAGAATGCATTTTTAAAAAAATAATTTTTCACCCAGCCTGCCAATAGACTCCTACAGCCCTAAATGAGATGTAGATGCAGCAGCAAGTGAAGTTACCACATCAAAACATGGGCATGAACAGGACTGTTTGAGCTCCAGCCCACAGAAATTCTTATCTCTCCTGCTGCCCACATCCCCTGCCCACAATATTGCCATCATCAAAGGTGCTTTTTGAAACTTGGAAACTCTGAATCATCCATAAATTCAAAACTTGAATCGACCCTGTCATGCTGTGGCTGTGTTGGATGATCAAGAAGAGTTGAAAGGGTAAACCACAGCTTTTTAGGCACATGCAAATCAGGCAGACTTGCAGAACTTCGCAAGTTCTTTAAAATGTGATATCAGAATAAGAGAAGGTTTCTACCCTCACCCTTTATGAAGACTGCAAAGTTACGAGGGGAACGAAACTCTGTAGGTGGGTCTGTTGGAACTGTGGCATGTCTAACCAAGGTGAAATGGGATGCTTTGGTATATATTTAGAGAAAAAAGAGTGAGAGCTGGATTTCAATTCCAAGATGGCAATTCCTTAATGTTTACAAAGCACAGATAGCAATACTGGCAAGCTACCTGGCAAAGGAAGAGCACTGGTCTTGAAATCAGAAAGCCTGGTGATTAATCCATGTCATTTATCTTCCACAAACATCTATTTCTTGACCTAAAACATCGCTCTCACTCCCTATCTATCGCTCACACAATTAACGGGAAAATCATTGTGAAAACACGTGGAAAACTCTAACTGCCAGGCAAAGATAGGGATGTCTTACTCTTTCAAGGGACATCATGCCTTCATTCTCAGGACAAGAGGAACTCAAGTGTTGAGAATCAATGCAGAAAAACTGCCAGCACAACCTTCCTGCTGTAATTTAGCTTTGACTTTTAATCTTAGGATAATTTTAGACTTAGAAAGAAAGCAAGATGCCCTGTGCTGCTCATATGTCATTCCCAATAACTTGCCCTCTTAGAACGCATCTCAGGGACCATAGGTAAGCAACCAAATAGGGACTCTGAATTGAACACCAGTCAAGTCTGGAAGGTGAAACAGCTACACTTTTAGATTGGCCAAAAAGTTCATTCACGTTTTTCTGTAACATCATATGGAAGAACCCAAAGGGACTTTTTGGCCAACTCAATATTTCTCCCTTATCACCATGGCTACCCCTTTAACCCTTTGAATGTGTAGCTGAGCTAACACAGGGAACATTTAGATGGCCCCAGTCCTTTTACCCATACTCTTTAACAGCCATTCAATACTTTGGCAGGAAGGGAAAAGGAACAAGGCCTGTCAACACCGTCCTGATGTCCAGACTGTTATGAAATGCCAACTTGCCTCTCAAATGCCAGCTGCCTCTACAGCTCTGTGTTTGCTTTCAGTTCAAGTCCTGTTTTACAAGTTTGGCATACACAAAACTTTGGCAAACAAAGTTTGAAGCCTACCTCATCACAAAATATATAACAGAAGTCAATAAAAGTAGATAGACTCTTGAGAATCCCATGGCTGAATCTATAGGTAAGACATTCTTCAAAGAACGGAATTGGTTTGGCAACATTTTTGTCTTCCTGTTACAGAATATGTTCTGCCTTTAAAAGGAGGAGGGACTGTTCACTGGTAAAGATGAGATTATCGGTTTGATGTCGTTCATCAGTGTGCATGTCATTCAGGCTGCTACTCTCTGCCTGTTTCAAAGACAGACTGTGAGGAGCTCTAATCCCCACCTGTGCACTGAGAGATCAAATATGAATAGTTCCTGAGGAAATGAGAATAAAGTAGGCAGCTCAGAGATGCTCCTGTGCACCAATTATATCCCATTTTCAGGTTATGTTCTGCTTCTCAAAATGATAGAAAATTGTGGAGTGTTTCTAATCTTTGCAGTTCAGACTGAATCTATCTTCCCTGAATTGTTTCCAAGTGGGCTTGCATTAAGAAGGACTTTCAAAATAGCCAGGTATCTGGTCTGGATGGTTTGAGACCTGGGCAATTGCATCATGCTTTGTTTCACTAAAAAGGTCACCAGATCAAGTCAAAAGCCAAATGTACCCATTTTGATTTCTACAGATTTATTTTTCTTTCTTTCCTTTCAAAGGCGACAGGGAGGTGACATTTATTAAATCTCTAAAAGTGTTCCATGCACTGGGTTGGTATTTTATATATTTTATCTCACAAGTACAAGACAGGCCTGCTCTTCCTCATTCTAAGAAAACAGAGATGCGCCTTTTTAAAAAAGATATTATTCCTGTTCCCCAGGGTAAACAGGACCTAAGTTCAGGTATGACTCAGAGGCAATGTGTTGTGATGAAGACCACAGGTGCTTTGGAACTGGATTAGAATGTTTATACACCATGTATTAGCTCTACGACTTGGGAAAGTTACATAACAGTGCTGAACTGTTCATTGATAAAAAGGAGAGAACAATATATAAGTTGCAGGACCACCACACTGTGTGTGTACACCCATGCACACATATTAAGCACCAGGCCCCAGAGGTACTTTATAAATGATAATTGATAGTAATCAATCAATAGGTAGGGTTGGGATTTCCCCGGCAGTCCAGTGATTAAGATTTCACCTTACCCACTCCAGTTTTCTGGCCTGGAGAATTCCACGGACAGAGGAATCTGGTGGGTTACAGTCTATGGGGTCACAAAGAGTCAGACACAACTGAGAGACTAGCACTTTCTCCTCCCACTTTTCCAATACCAGGGGTGCAGGTTTGATCCCTGACTGGGGAGCTAACATCCCACATGCCTCATGGCCAAAAACCAAAGCATAAAACAGAAGCAATATTGTAACAAGTTCAATAAAGACTTGAAAGAATAGGTGGGACTTTCCTGGTGGGCCAGTGGTTAAGAATCTGCCTTGCAATGCAGGCTAGGAGGGTTTCATCTCTGGTCACGGAGCTAAGATCCCACACCACTGTGGGCAACTAAACCCGTGTGTTGCAACTACTGAAGCCTGCGTGCTCTGGGCCCCACAGGCCATCACTAGAGAGTCCGTGTACCGCAACGAAAGATCCACGTGACACAGTGAAGATCCTGCATGCAGCAACCATGACCGGACATAGAAAAATTAAAAAAAAAAATCAGTAAGTAATGATTGACTACTTCCTCGTTGGCAGGAACTATGTTAGGGAGCGAGGCTCCATTGACAGGAGGGCTGCCATTTGTAATGGTGTTTTCTCACCTAGAGCAATACAATGGATTCTTCCACTACAGCTAATAATGCGGAGCAATTCCTGTGTGCAGTCACTGTTTTAGGCACCATAGGAACCTTAAGGGTAACACTACTAAGCCATAAACAAAACCATTTCAATCCTTAATGATCCTGCTGTACAGATGCACCAGCTATTCTCAGAAAGCAATGTGCTGATAGCATGGTGAGTCTTCAAAGTGTGAAGGATTCTGAGAATACTGGAGGTATTCAGCTTTAGAAAGCCAGTTTCCAGATTCTCACTGGGCATTTAGAGTCTTGCTAAGACTCTTTTAACTGAGAATTCACCTCCAGTTGAGGTGACTTGGATTCTCTGTCCCTACTTTCAACAATCACCTTTCTCACATTTGACAAAAGACGTATTTCTCACCCACTGCCACTCATACTCTTAAAAAAAAACAAACATAAAACAGAACTTCTGAGGTGTTGAATGAAGAACTTAAAATGCTGCTCTTGGGATTGGGGAAACGTGATCTCTAATGACTGCAAAACAAACCCTCTTGTAAGTCAGGTAGTTTCTGATTCTCTGCTTCCAATTTGAGGACTCTGGGACTGCAAAGAGGCAGATCATTAACACTAGTCTTTAGTGGCAAATCAGGAGCCTTTTGCAGATTAACCCCCCAAATTCATGTCATTTTCTGTTTTGTTTTCAAATTCTGTTCCCATCGACACATTTAAGGACATGAGTTGTCTCAGCACTTAAATAAGTAAAAATTCAAAATGGGAATACAATTGATACCCACTATTTTCATTTAAGAAATAAGTAATATTCATTCATAAATGAGTGACCTACATAAAAACTTTCTTTTTACTCATCAACAGATGCAACTTCTAATAAAATGGCTATGTTTAAGGGCTTCCCTGCTGGCCTAGTGGTTAAGAATCCACCTGCCAGGGCAGGGAACTCGAGTTCGCTCGTTGTTCCAGAAAGATCCCACATGCCATGGGGCAACTTAGTCTGAGTGCGGCAACTACTGAACCCATGCTCTGCAACGAGAGAAGCCACTGCAATGATTAGGCCATGCAATGCAATGAGGAGCGACTCCCAGCTCCCCACAACTAGAGAAAGGCCGAGCACAGCAGTGAAGGCCCAGCACAGCCCAAATTACATAAATAAATATTTATGTTTAGTAATGATCACACTATGTTGTGTATTTCTCTTGTTCTGGTAAATTGGATATAAGAATTATACAGTTTGTAGTTCATTCTACATTCAAAAAAAAAAAAATTCCCAGACCATAGAAAATTAAAATCCATTTCAACTTACAGACCCAGAATGAGAAGAGCAGCTTCTGACCCCCAGGATGGGTCTGGTGCTCATGGCCAGGCCATGCTGCTCTCTTTTTGGGTAACAACAATCTCACTGACAGCAGCATCAGACCACAGGTCTGACGCTCTGCTGTGGGACAATGATACACAGTCTCTGACTATGCTATGTTGAGAGACAAAACAAAAACAAGGGAAGAAAACCATTTCAGAATCTTTCATAAGCACAGAAAAAATGAAAAATGTCATAACTCAGGCTGCCATGACAAAAATACCATGGTCCAGGTGGCTTGAGCAGCAAACATTTAATTCTCACAGTTTTGGAGTCTGGAAAGTTCAGGACCAAGGGACTGGCAGATTTGGTGTCTGGCGAGACCCCACTTCTTTGTTCCTGGATGGCGAATTTTTCTTGTGGCCTCATATGGCAGAGAGGCAAGGGAGCTCTCTAGGGTCTCTTTTATAAGGGCACAAATCTCACTCACAAGGGCCCCACCCTCATGAGCTAGTGTACATTCTGCATGTTCACGCTCAGTCATGTCCGACTCTTTTTGACCCCATGGACTGTAGCCCTCCAGGCTTCTCTGTCCATGGGATTCTCCAGGCAGCAGTACCGGAGTGGGTTGCCATTTCCTCCTCCAGGAGATTTTCCCCACCCAGGGATCCAACCAGCATCTCCTGTGTCTCCTGCATTGCAGGCGGATTCTTTACCATTGAGCCACCAGGGAAGCCCACCTCCCAAAGGTGTCACCTCCTAATACCATCACACAGAGGTTTCAAAATTGGGGGTGGAGGTCACAGTCTATAGTGAAAGCTATTGTGGAAACCACAAAAGTACCAAATATCACCTTCTTTCAGTTAGTATAAGTGACTGTTGATTCTCTACCAATTACACCTTTAAACACAAGCCCTCCTCTCCTTCCAGATAAGATTTATTAAGATAACCAATCATAGACTTGCCCCATTTCCTAACACCATTTAATCCACAGTAAGTTCCACTTGGAGTAGTCCTCCCCAATTATCTAAGAAAGAAAGAAAGTGAAGTCACTCAGTTGTGACCCCATGGGCTGTAGCCTACCAGGCTCCTCCATCAATCTACTAATCAGCCTTTTTTAACATCCATTTTAAAGTGATTTTATTTATCTTTTTATTTCTTTATTTTTGGCTGTGCTGGGTTTCTGTTGCTGCACAGGCTTTTCTCCAGTTGCTGTGAGCGGGAGCTACTTTGCCGTTGAGGTGCTCGGGCTTCTCGTTGCAATGGTTTCTTTTGTTGTGGAGCACAGGCTTTAGGGCATGTGGGCCTCAGTAGTCTCAGCTTCTGGACTCTAAAGCACAGGCTCAGTTGTTGAGGCACATTGGTTTAGTTGCTTCTCAGCATGTGGGTTCTTCCTGGATCAGGGATTGAACCTGTGTCTTCTGCAGTGGCAGGCAGATTGTTTACCACTGAGTCACCAGGGAAGTCCCTTTTAAACACCTTTTTACTGAGATGCCCAACGCTTCCCAAATGGTGTACATTCTCCTGGGTTACTGCTGCTGCTGCTAAGTCGCTTCAGTTGTGTCCGACCCCATAGACGGCAGTGAGCGATAAACCCAACTTAGTTTATCTCATTACCCATTACAGCTGTATTTCTACGGTGTTTGGCTGGAAGGCATTGCTGAGAGGGATGTGCCACCAAGATTCAGCTGAAAACCTCACTGTCCTGGACAGAAACCCGGAGCCCAGTCCTGATGTTCACACCTGAGACCCTCTGTGTTTACCTGTTCGAGATGCCTCCCTGCCCATGGCTGAAAGATAAGTCTTGCTAACCCGAGCTCCAATATTTTGTTAACTATTTCACCATTAGATTTATCTTGTTTTCCTGGGAATATATTCCCTTCCAACCTTTTTTTAAAAAATCTGATCCGCTCTACAGTGTTCTTTGGTGAAATTGCTTTCTAATCTTCTAATACCTGCTCCTACCGTCTCTCCGCTTGTCTGTGGTCTTGAGTGTTCTTTGTCTATAACAGGAAACAGCTGTAGGGAGATGTATCTGTGAGGGTTCAACCGGAGAGACAGAATGAGTAGGAGCTATCTATATTAAGATGTTTCTTGCGACGAACTGGTTTATGCAATCATGAGGCTGGCTAGGCGAGACCAAAATCCAGAGTACATCAGGAGCACAGAAACCCTGGAGGCTGTGCTGAAGCCTGTCCACAGACAGAACTTCTTCATCAAGGAAACCTCTCTGCTTTTAAGACCTTTCAACAGCTTAATTATAGATTTATAATTTATAACTGATTATAGACTGTAATCATGTCTACAAAACATCTTCACAGCAGTATAATTGTTTAGCCTTAGACTGACTAACTGAAGTAATAATAGTGAAAGTGTCTGACTCTCTACCACCCCATGGACTGTATCCTGCCAGACTCCTCTGTCCATGGAATTCTCCAGGCAAGCATACTGGGTGTGGGGGGTTAGGTGTTAGCCATTCCCTTTTCCAGGGGATCTTCCCAGCCCAGGGAGCAAATCTGCATCTCCTACATTGCAGGCAGATTCTCTACTGTCTAGGGCTTCCCTGGAAGCACAGTTGTAAAGTGCTCACATCTGAGAGACTAACACTTTCACTTTCTTTACTGTCTGAGCCACCTGAGAAGCCCCAGACTAACTGAATCATAGCGTAACCAAGTTGTCATATAAGATGGAGCATCACAGACAGGATGTGGATCTAGGTCTGATAAATCTGTCCTCAAGTCAGGCCCAGGGGAGTTCATGGTCTCCTGAAACTGGCTCCTTTTTAGTGAGACAAACTTTGACTTGGGTCATCATTATAAAACCTTATATGGTTGTTTCCTGAGTTAGGATTCCTGAGAATTTTATCTTTGTCTGCCTGGAGTCAGGAGGTTTTCTCTGCTCCCTGATATTGGTTGGGTGATATCTGACCTTCAGCTGGGACCCAGAACTGAGAAGGAAAGGGAGGGCCCAACATTTAAAAGGATAACATCACCCAAGGACACTACATAACCTGATTAGAACCAACCAGGTCCAAGAGCAGACTCAACTTCCACTTGACCTTGAGCCTCAGTATACACTCATTATAAAACACCCCAGCCGCCTTAACCATAAACACCAAAAAGTAGGTAATGGCCCAGTTCGTGAAAATCCCCACTCCTTCCCTAAAATATCTGGAATGCCCCTCCTACTCACTATTTGTTTTTGTTTAGTCATGAGGTTGTGTCCAACTCTGCAACCCCCACCATGGACGGTAGCCTGCCAGGCTCCTCTGTCCATGGGCTTTTTCAGGCAAGAACACTGGAGTGGGTTGCCATATCCTTCTCCAGGGGATCTTCCCAACCCAGGGATGGAACTCACATTTCCTGCATTGGCAGGCAGATTCCTTACCACTGAGCCACCAGGGGTCTCTCCTTAGCCTATGTAATTACCCACCCCTATAAAAACTGACAACCCTGGGGCCTCTCTTGTCTCCCAAAATACCTCACTCTCTGTTTATGAAGTGTGTTTTCTCCCTGAACAGACCTTCTTTCTCTCTGCTACGGCTCACTCTTGAATTCTTTCCTGCGTGAAGCCAGGAACACACACTTGGCGGCCATCCCAGGAACTCGGCCGTGACCTGGGACATGTGTCCCATCTCTTTTCCTGCAACAGAACCATGAAGAGATGCCAGTACCTCTGAAGGACAGCAGCAGCTCTCCCACGCGCTCTATCTACACTGTGGTTCTCCACCCAGGCCAAACTCCGCCTTCCTGCTGTTTTCTCACCATCATGCTACCTTGCATGCTTATCTCATTAACTGGCAGGATTTCATCAGGAATAGTTCATAAATGCAGTGGCCACTTCGCGGAGCTTTTGACCGGAATGAGAGCATTCATTTGAAAGGTACCTTTGAGTTAAAAAAGTAAAGAAATCCTCAAGAGGAGATTCCCTGTCTTGTTTGTGTATGAGAGGGAGCACTTTGCTTAACCCAGGTGTCCCCTCCTTCGTTTCAGTATTTGGGAATTGAAAATTGCTGACCTTTTAATTGTTTGGGCTGATGAAACTGTCAAGTGTGTACAAGTTGTATCAAAGCCAGCTGCATGCCTCTGTCTTCTGTGAGCCGATATGTCAAAATCTGTTTGCCCACATCTAAACTTTCTGTCCTCTCTTTGTAGAGAAAACATAATTAGCCTTGTAGAGTGATGATTTCAGGTTTGCTTAAAGCCAGCTGCCTCTCAAAGTTCTCTCTCTCCCCCTCTCGGGGAAAGAAAGGTTAAAGAGTTAAAAAAAAAAATCATTCAGTTGTTATGTCAGAACTCTATGATTATCTAGCCCAAATAAGCACTCAACAATGTCTTAAACAAAAAAAGAGAGAGAGAGAAAATTTAAAAAAGTGTTTCTTTTTGTGGACCTGAAAAAGCATATCTATATAAAAGCCTTTGCTGCTGTAGCTATGAGGTAAACAAAAATGGATGGACCTAGAGATGTCATGCGAGTGAAGTCAGTCAGACAGAGAAGGGGAAGTATTGTATGACATCCCTTATATGCAGAATCTAAAAAGAAATGATACAAATGAACTTATTTACAGAATAGAAACAGATTCACAGACTTAGAGAATGAACTTAGGGCTGCCAGTGAGGGAGAATGGGAGGAAGGGATAAGTATGGAGGTGGGGATCAAAATGTGCACACTGTTAAATTTAAAGTGGATAACCAACAAGGTCCTGCTGGATAGCACAGGGGACTCTGCTCAGTGTTATGTGGCTGCTGCTGCTGCTGCTAAGTCGCTTCAGTCGTGTCCGACTCTGTGCAACCCCACAGACGTCATCCCTGGGATTCTCCAGGCAAGAACACTGGCGTGGGTTGCCATTTCCTTCTCCAATGCATGAAAGTGAAAAGTGAAAGTGAAGTCGCTCAGTCGTGTCTGACTCAGTGACCCCATGGACAGCAGCCCACCAGGCTCCTCCATCTGTGGGATTTTCCAGGCAAGAGTACTGGAGTGGGATGCCATTGCCTTCTCCATGTTACGTGGCAGGGAAGGGAATCTGGGGGAGAATGCAAATGTGCATCTGGATGGCTGAGTCCCTTTATAGTCCGCCTGAAACTATCACAACATCATTAACCCGCTCTACTCCAATATAATATCAAAGTGCAAAAGGAAAGAAAAGAAAAATGACTTTAGCTCCAAGATAAAATAAGAGTATGGGGCACGAGTCAGTCTTTAAAAATTAGTTTGTCCTATAAAAATACTGACAGCACACAATTTTGTTTAAGTACAGAATTACATGTCTCATATTTAAACTTTCTAAACTGCTTGCCCTGGTTTTATGAGTTACTTAAGTTACAACTGTCTCCATAGCTTGCTTAAAATTAAAAATTTATGTGTATAAAATTATATTCACCTAAAGAAAATGATAATAACGACGTATCATTAAAGGGATTAATGTCATAAAATTCTTATAAGGCTACAAATCACAGGAGTTAATGTATAAGCTAAGTTGTAATTTTCAGAACTGTGACTAACTTTAAGACCTTAGACAAAGGTTTCAGTTAATTAATTAATGATCTTGGACTCCTGGACAGTTTTTAAATAAAAAGACAGATATAAAAAACTGGTCATTAAACATAATTTACCCTTATTTCTTAAAATTACAATAGATTAACAAATTACACAGTTGTTTTTAGATAATATATATTTATATATGTTTATTTCTTCTCATCAAAGTTATTAAAATGAAATGAATATTCATAGAAAAAATAAACAATTCTTGGTTTTCTATCATCTAGTGTTTTCTTTTGTCTGGAGAAAAGAAACCTGTTTAGGGAATAATATTCATGTGTTTTTCAAACCTTCTGTAAATTTTTTTTTGGATATTCCTAATTAATTCTATTTATTGGTGGTTCACATTTATAAAGAAAAAACTAAAAATTGCCAAGAGATTCTACTACACAGAGTTGGATTTACTCAAAATTTAGACTTTTCACAGAATTTCAATCAGCTTTGTAGGCTAAATGGATTACTCTTTGCCAAAACCTAACAACTTATGAATGGTGAAAGAAAGAATATGTACACTATTAGAGGTAAATGGCGGGAGGTTAACTCAGGACTTAAAAACAAAAAAGGTTCCCTGACCACTATAGCAGAGCAGGCAGGAGGAGAAGGGGACGACGGAGGATGAGATGGTTGGACGGCATCACCAACTCTATGGACACGAGCTTGAGCAAGCTCCAGGAGTGGGTGATGGATAGGGAAGCCTGGTGTGCTGCAGTCCATGGGGTCACAAAAGAGTTGGGCATGACTGAGCGACTGAACTGATCAACTGATAGGAGTCCTTATAAAATGGACAGAAAATGGGCTCATTTCTATTATGGTATAATATCCTTATATTCCCAGGAGAGCCCAAGCACCACCAAGGTTCTACTTCCTACATGAGTATCAGGCTTATACCTGCCCACTTCACACTAACTTACTCTGTGTGTTTGGCAGTAATCATTGGAGACTACTAGATATTTAAAACTACCATCCCAAGACTTCCCTGGTGGTCTGGTGGTTAAGACTTCACCTTCCTAGTTAGGGATTTGGGGAAGGTCATGTACACACTGCTATATTTAAAACAGATAACCAACCAAGACCTATTGTATAACACATGGAACTCGGCTCAGTGTTATGTGCCAGGCAGGATGGGAGGAGGGGGTTGGGGGAGAATGGATACATGTATGTGTATGGCTGAGTCCGTTCGCTATTCACCTGAAACAACAACATTGTTAATCAGCTCTACCTCAATACAAAATGGTTTTGGTGTTAAAAAAATAATAATAAATTTAAGATAATAATAATAATAATAAATTAATTTTTTTAAAAAGAACATTTCACCTTCTGGTGCAGGAGGTGTGGGTTCAATCCCCGATCAGGAAGCTAAGATCCCTCATGCCTCAAAGCCAAAAAATCAAAATGTAAAGCAGAAGTAAAATTTAACGAAGTCAATAAAGACTTTAAAAAAAAACCCACATCAAGAATAAAAAGTAAATAAAACTACCACCCTTCCCAGGAAGCTCTGCAATGAGGCAAGCATGGGTGACTCTGGAAGAGAGAACCCATGCTCCCTTCATTCGAACATCCTTAATTGCAATTCCCACAATGACCCGATCCTTATCGTGGACCCTCACACATGTCATATACGATACAGCCTCTGCTCTGGATGTCCAATCAATGAGTCTAAATTCATTACTCAGCGTTGCCATGGGTGATCACACAGAGTTCAATTCTCTTGAAGTGTGCAGCCCCTATGTAAATACAATAGGGCAAGTAAAAAGTTCTGAGACTCCTGGGTCTCTAATGTAGGCACTGCTGGATTCTGGGGTGTGTTTTCATTGCTTAGATATTACAATCTGGGGCCTCCCTGGTGGCTCAGTGGTTAAAAAAATAAAAAGAAATTTGCCTGCCAATGTAGGAGACTCGGGTTTGATCCAGGGTTGGGAAGATCCCCTGGAGAAGGAAATGGCAACCCACTCCAGTATTCTTGCCTGAGGAATCCCATGGACAGTGGAGCCTGGCAGGCTACAGTCCGTGGGGTCACAAACAATCAGACACACTGAGCGACTGAGCACTCACACTCTCTTGCTTTAAGACCTGTTGAGCTAACAGTCACGTGGTTTCTGGTAATTGCCTGCGTTATGGTTGCCAGTGTATCTGGTCCAGAGTCTTCAGTGCTTTGGCACTAATGAATCAGATGATTCGGCACCTGGATCTATACCAGAAGGCAAAGGAAGGATCAACTCTAACCTGACTACACACTAGTTAGGGGAACCCCCTCCTGATCTTGCTCAGTCAATTCTCATCTAGACATGATGAGTCAATACCCTGCGGTCTGACTTCATTTTGTCGAAAGGGTAGGGGGACAAGAAAGAGGAAAACAGCTGCGGATACGCAATGACGAGCCTGCCACTTACACCTAAGCCTTGGAACGCTTAGGTCCTGACTCATGCCTGACCGCAGGGCTCCCCTCTGGCTGTCAACAATCCCACAGCACATCAATATCAGATGGTGTTATCTGTGATCACGAGGAAGTAAAACAATAAACAAGATCCCATCATAACTTTGTCCGAGCGTAGGAAAAACATCCCTATGGAATGCAAACCACAGAAGGACAAGATTGCCTGTCCCACCCCAGCTACTATGAGGGGCTGCTGGCTCTCCTTCCAAATGAGACTGATAGGACTTCCTTGGCGGATAAGAATCTGCCTGCCGATGTGGGGGGACATGGGTTCCATCCTTAGTCTGGGAAGATTCCACATGCTGCGAAGCAGCTAAGCCCGTGGGCCACAACGACAGCCTGAGCTCTAGAGCCCCCGAGCCACAGCTGCTGAGTCCACGTACTGCNTTTCTAATATGCTGTCTAGGTTTCTCATAGTTTTTCTTGCAAGGCAAGCGTCTTTTAATTTCATAGCTGCAGTCACCATCTGCAGTGATTTTGGAGCCCAAGAAAATAAAATCTGTCTCTGTTTCCATTGTTTCCCCATCTATTTGCCATGAAGTGATGGGACTGGATGTCATAATCTTCGT
Source organism: Neotragus pygmaeus (assembly GCA_006410875.1). Lineage (NCBI taxonomy): Eukaryota > Metazoa > Chordata > Mammalia > Artiodactyla > Bovidae > Neotragus > Neotragus pygmaeus. The sequence goes on along the minus strand of SJYV01021741.1, from coordinate 489,949 downwards.
TTTTTGAATGTTGAGTTTTAAGCCAGCTTTTTCACTCCCCTCTTTCATTTTCATCAAGAGGCTCTTCGGTTCCTCTTAGCCTTCTGCCAAAAGGATGATTACATCTGCATATCTGAGTTATCATGTTACACCACCTGCACGAAACCTGATAACTTCATAAGGTAGTAAAGTATGTTTTTCCTCTTTGCTCTGGGTGATTTTTCTCCCTGCTACCAATTCTCTTATGGCAAGAATGTAACCAAAGTTTCCTTTTTTTCTCTGCTTTAGGAGATTTTTATGTTGTGGAGCCATAAGGAGAAGTTTCTAGGCAAATTAAATACTAGCAATATTCCAGTTTTTCAAGCTTCTGCATATTGAGGGGATTTTATGGATAGTCATTCATTCCAGAGGGAATGGATTGGAGGTGATAATTATTTTGTTGGAGATCTGAGATAGTTGGAGCTGGAGATATCTGGAAATATTTCCTCAGCCAAGACATCAGATGAGATATCTATAGGTCTTGTGAATATTTGAGAACAGTAGGATCATAAAGAATCAGACATGACTGGAGTGACTTAGCACGCACGCGTACACCTGATTTCCTACAGAGTCTATCATGAAAATACTTCTGGTGTTGAAAGATGTCAGAGGACTGATGAGGAAACCTGTAGCCTTGGGATCTATGACAGAAGTCTTCAAGGCCAAGGTTGCTAATGAAGCATAGATAAGAGGCATATTATGGATGACTATTAAAGAAAGACTGTATGGTTAGGCTTCAACGTTACGTGAACTGAGAACTTCCATATGTTCAAGTTGGATTTAGAAAAGGCAGGGGAACCAGAGATCAAATTGGTAACATCTGTAAAACGAACATAGAAAAAGCAAGGGATTCTAGAAAAACATCAACTTCTGCTTCATTGACTACACTAAAGCCTTTGATTGTATGGATCCCAACAATCTTGTGGAAAACAAGATCAGAATACCAGACCACCTGATCTGCCTCTTGAGAAACCTGTATGCAGGTCAGGAAGCAACAGTTAGAACTGGACATGGAATGACAGACTGGTTCCAAACTGGGAAAAGTGTACGTCAAGGATGTATATTGTCACCCTGCTTACTTATACGCAGAGTACATCATGCAAAATGCTGGGTTGGATGAAGCATAAGCTGGAATCAAGATTGTATCAATAACTTCAGATATACAGATGACACTACCCTTATGACAGAAAGTGAAGAGGAACTAAAAAGCCTCTTAATGAAAGGGAAAGAGGGGAGTGAAAAAGCTGGCTTAAAACTCAACATTAAAAAAACAAAGATCATGGTATCTGGTCCCATCACTTCATGGCAAACAGATGGGGAAACAATGGGAACAGTGACAGACTTTATTTTCTCGGGCTCCAAAATCACCCCAGATGGTGACTGCAACTATGAAATTAAAAGATGCTTGCTCCTTGGAAGAACATCTATGACAAATATAGACAGCATATTAAAAAGCAGAGAGATTACTTTGCCAACAAAGGTTCATCTAGTCAAAGCTATGGTTTTTCCAGTAGTCATGTATAGATGTGACAGTTGGAAAATAAAAAAAGCTGAGTGCCAAAGAATTGATGCTTTTGAACTGTGGTGTTGGAGAAGACTCTTAAGAGTCCCGTGGACTGCAAGGAGATCAAACCAATCAATCCTAAAGGAAATCAGCCCTGAACGGTCATTGGAAGGACTGATGCTGAAGCTGAAGCTCCAATCCATTGGCCACCTCATGGGAAGAACTGACTCATTGCAAAAAACCCTGATGCTGGGAAAGATTGAGGGCAGGAGGATAAGGGAATGATAGAGGATGAGATGGTTGAATGGCATCACCAACTCAATGGACATGGGTTTGAGCAAGCTCAGGAAGTTGGTGGTAGACAGGAAAGCCTGGTGGGCTTCAGTCCATGGGGTTGCAAAATGTCGCANAGAGAACTGACTCATTTGAGAAGACCCTGATGCTGGGAAAGATTGAAGGTGGGAGGAGAAGGGGACGATAAAGGATGAGACGTTTGGGTGGCATCACTGATTCGATGGACATGAGTTTGAGCAAACTCTAGGAGTCGGTGAAGGGCAGGGAAGTCTGGTGTGCTGTAGTCCAGGGGGTCAAAAAGAATCAGACATGACTGAATAACTGAACTGAACTGAACTGAATGGGCAAAGTGGGATGATATGGTGTGTAACAAGATAGATGCTAGAAATATAGATTTGCGCAATACTGATTATCAGTCAGAATTGTATCATGATTGGGGGGCAGATAAGTATGCAAAATTTCTTTTAAAAGTATGTTTTATTCTATAGGAAAAGAGTAAAAATTTAAGGTCCCCTTTCCTAAACAATTTGTGGCTTCACTGACCCATTTCACAAATATTTACGCCAGTCCTATCCTCTACCTGAGATCATTCTGTCATTTTTGAGATTGAACCCAAGAGATTGTACTGCATTTTGGACTCTTTTGCTGACTATGAGGCCTACTCCATTTCTTCTAAGGGATTCTTGCCCTCAGTAGTAGATATAATGGTCACCTGAATTAAATTTGCCTATCCTCATTCATTTTAGTTCACTGATTTCTAAAATATCAATGTTCACTCTTGCCATCTCCTGTGTCAATAAGCCTACAGGGCAAGAGGGGCCAGTGAGTGAGTAGGGAATAACCCTTGGGTACCTCTGGGAAGCCTTCTTCAATGGCCTACACTCAAGTCAAGGCATGAATGATGAAGCTGGAGTCTCACTTACAGTGTCTACATCATATATCTTCTAGGAGCCATGGATATCCTCCATGGGCATCAGGACCCTGACCCCCTCACCACCCCCCGCCCTCGCAACTGCCACAGATCCTCCAAGGAGAATTACTGAAGTGCCTAGAGCTGTGGCTCACCAGGGACTAAGTACACACAACTCTGGAGGGAACTATGAGCTTTCTGGAGGCAAGGCGTCGCCCAACGGGTTCTTGAGGGACAGGCAGGAGGAGGAAAGGATTAAGGCAGAACAGTGGCTTACCAAGGCAGGGTCACCTAGCTCTGCAGTTTGAATGTGTATAAGCAAGTACAGTCATTTGGGGAAGCATCTGCCTCATTCATTCACACTGCCAAAACTTGCCTGGGAACCAAAAAAAGATGTGGGTCCGCACACCCTAGCCTTGCATCCTTAGCAGCTGGATCGAATGTTCCTGCTTCTGCTCTTGACCTGGACCTTGTCCTGAAGAGACTTTTCTGCTCATCCAGCAAGGACACAAGTCCCTTAAAGGCTTAAATACTTAATTTCAGTAACGAAGTAAAATGAACGCAGGGGGACCTCTTTCTATCTATGAAAGACCATTAAACTCGGGTGTCAAATTATCTGCTGCTAAATAAAGTGCTTTAATCTTCAGCCAGAGTGTGGGGTGTGTCTTGAATTATCTTCTTGGGCCCCCGGGGCCTGACTTCCCTCCACTCTCAGTGTCACGATCCAGTCACCAGTTCTCGGAGGAGAAGGCACTTTGCCGTCAAGTCTCAGAGACCTCTGGTGTTGGGTTTTAGGTCACCCTGTATAATTTTTGGCTCCTTCTCCAGAGAAATCTAAAGGCTCAGGAGCTGGAAAGCCTATACTTAGCTGGACCTGTTTCTCCCCTCCCTATTAATTTCTTCCAATTCATATTCACTTGAGCACCATTAAAGTAAGTTCTGCCCTTAGTAACTTCAGTGCATGTATCTGCTTTTCTAGTTCAGGGGTCTCTGAGGTGGGTGCTTATTCCTCACTGTGGGGCATACAAGATGTTCCATTGGGGTGTGGTAATCATATAGTGAATTTCATATTTATTTTATTTTTTGATTACTCTTTCTTCATCTACATGTTTAAAAGGTATGCAAGATGATACAATAACGTGTGTAGGCACATATATGATAATTGCTCAATTGTTTTGTTGTCATCGATTAGTTGCTAAGTCATTTCCGATTCTTTTCAACCCCGTGGACTGTAGCCTGCCAGGCTCCTCTGTCCGTGGAATTTCCCAGGCAAGAATACTGGAGTGGATTGTTATTCTGTTCTCCTGGGGATCTTCCTGACCCAGGAACTGAACCCCTGTTTCCTGCACTGGGGCTTCCCTGGTGGTGCTACTGGTAAAGAATCTGCCAGCCAGTGCCCCAGATGTAAGAGACATGGGTTCGGTTCCTGGTTTGCGAAGATCCCCTGGAGGAGAGTAGGGCAACCCACTGCTGCATTCTTGCTGGGAGAATCCCATGGACAGAAGAGCCTGGCAGGCCACATACGGTCCACAGCATCGCAGTGTCAGACACAACTGAAGTGACATACCACGTACACGCTCCTGCATTGGCAGGTGGGTTCTTTAACTACTGAGCCACCCAGGAAGCCTGCTCAATTGTTTATATGTATATAGTCCAAAGGGAGCTGACAGCTCAGACAGTAAAGAATCCACCTGCAATGCAGGAGACCTGGGTTCAATCTCTGGGCTGGGAAAATCCCCTGGAGGAGGGCATGGCAACCCACTCCAGGATTTTTGCTAGGAGAATCCCCATGGACAGAGGAGCCTGGCAGGCTGCAGTCCATGGGGTCGCAAAGAGTTGGACACAACTGAGTGACTAAGCACAGCACNGGCTGGGAAAATCCCCTGGAGGAGGGCATGGCAACCCACTCCAGGATTTTTGCTAGGAGAATCCCCATGGACAGAGGAGCCTGGCAGGCTGCAGTCCATGGGGTCGCAAAGAGTTGGACACAACTGAGTGACTAAGCACAGCACAGCACATATAATCCGAAGCATTCACAGATTACCAGCACAGCCTAAAAGGTGCGGCCTCTCGTCTTTTGCTTATTCATTCACTCATACATCCAATCCTTCTTTCACTTATTCATTTAGTTTACAAACGTTTAGCGAGTACCTTGTAGGTGACAAGCCTTTGCTGAGTGCTAAGGATATGTAGATAAACGGAGCGGCATACCCACCCTTGGATAGCTTACCATCTGGTGGGAGAGGTAGAACCTCAAATACGTAAGTACAGTACAAAATGATACGTGCTGACGAGAGTCTGCACATGGTGCTCTCTGAGCAAAGAGGAAGGAACAACTAACACCGAGTTGAACAAGATCAGGCCCGAGTTATCACAGAGACCCTCTGCGGGTGAGGGTCTTTCAAGCAGAAGACGCCAGGATGAAGGCCTAGATGCGTGAGAGCACGTGACACGATGCGTAATGGCATACCAGCACAAGACATTTGAAATGTGGCTCAATTACAATGCGCTTAGGGTGGTGGGTGGCACGGAATGAGGGTGAGAATGGCAGGCGGAAGTGGTAGGAGCTAGAAGGTGGCCTGGGTCATGAGAATCCATGTGTATAAATATGATCTGGTTTGGATTTCCTCTTCCAGGCCCCTTCTACCATTAAGGCTGGTCCCCAGGCCAGCACTGGCAGTATCCCCCAGAAACTTGTTAGAAACACTGAGTCTCAGCAGGCATGCTCACACACAGGGGCTCTACATTTTAAGGAACACCAAAATCAGAATTGTGATTTTAACAAGATCCCCCGGTAAGTCTCCTTCATGATAAGTTTGAGAAGCAAGGGGCAGATATGGGCTCAAGAGTCCAAGTATTGGGATTCACACCTGGCACCACCAGCAGGGTGATCATAGGCAAGTTTCTTAACCTTTCTGTTAATAAAATCACTTTCATTTATAAAATCACTCTAAAAGAATTTTCTACTTCCCAGGATTGGAGTAAGGATTAAACTTGTAATCCACCTAAACGTGGGAACCTGCTGTGAAGCACAGGGTGCTCTGTGGTGACCTAGATGGATGCATTGGGTTGGGGTTGGAGGAAGGTCCCAGAAGGAGGGATACATGCATATATATTGTTGATTCACTTTGTTGTATAGCAGAAATCAATGCAACATGGTAAAGCAATTATACACCAATTAGAAACAAATCAACAAACAAAAGACGTACAGTACCTGACCCCTAGGAAATGATCTGCTGCTAAGTCACTTCAGTCATGCCCGACTCTGTGCGACCCCCTAGATGGCAGACCATCAGGCTCCCTTGTCCCTGGGATTCTCCAGGCAAGAACACTGGAGTGGGTTGCCATTTCCTTCTCCNACCCCTAGGAAATGATCTGCTGCTAAGTCACTTCAGTCATGCCCGACTCTGTGCGACCCCCTAGATGGCAGACCATCAGGCTCCCTTGTCCCTGGGATTCTCCAGGCAAGAACACTGGAGTGGGTTGCCATTTCCTTCTCCAATGCATGAAAATGAAGAGTGAAAGTGAAGTCGTTCAGTCGTGTCTGACTCTGAGCGACCCTATGGACTGCAGCCCACCAGGCTCCTCTGTCCATGGGATTCTCCAGGCAAGAGTACTAGAGTACCAGTGCCTTCTCCAAGTGAAAGTTGCTCAGTGGTGTCTGACTCTGTGAGTCCATGGGATTTTCCAGGCCAGAATACTGGAGTGGGGTAGTTTTTCCCTTCTCCAGAGGATCTTCCCAACCCAGGGATCAAACCCAGGTCTTCCACATTACACATGATTCTTTACCATCTGAGCCACAGGGGAAGCCCAGAAAATGATTAGTGAGTATTAAATACAGATTATCAATTTTTCATCACTCAAATATTCAGAGCTCTTATTCTCTGCTTACTGCGTGTAGCATTCCTACAGTGCTTTGCCTATGCAAAAGCAAAGATGACCGAAGGATTCTGAGCTTAATAAATAATCAAGCTGGTGCTGATTCCCACCAAGTCCGCTTTCAGAGAATGTATTCTTTATTGCTCAAAGCAGTTTGCAATTTTCGAGCACCTGTGATGAGATAGGGCGTGACGGAATTTACAAATATTTTGATCTTCACAATAGAAATAGTATCTCCACCGCTACCTGACATGAAGATCAAACTCATTGGAAAAGGCCCTAGTGCTGGGAAAGATGGAGGGCAAGAGGAGAAAGGGGTGACAGAGGATGAGATGGTTGGATGGCATCACTGTCTCAAAGGACATGAGTTTGAGCAAACCCTGAAAGATAGTAAGGGACAAGAAAGCCTGGCGTTCTGCAGTTCATGGGGTAGACATAGAGACTGACAATATTTTTCTGATGAGCAAATTGAGTCTCTAGAAATTAAATAAACTGGCTATGGTCATGCAGTTAGTAAACAGCAGACCTAGGATTCTGCCTATGATTCAACATTTGGACTCAGTGCTGGTCACTGATTAACTGGGCAGGGCAGAAGCCACATCGAATATGAAGAGGTAAAGTCCAAGTTCTGATATAAAGCATATCCTATATTGCTGCCTCTGTAGTCATTTGTTCTTGAGTTCCTTAAGCAAGAATTGAGGAAGAAGATGACTGACATATTCCTAATTATTGAGAGCTTTGGGATACTCCAAGCAAGAATATTGGAGAGGGTTGCCATGCCCTTCTCCGGGGGATTTTCCTGACCCAGGGATCAAAGTCTCCTACTTTGGCAGGTGGGGTCTTTACCACTAGTCTGCTAAATCTATGACTTCCCTGGTGGCTCAGATGGTAAAGCGTCTGCCTACAATGCGGGAGACCCAGGTTCAATCCCTGGTTTTGGGGAGATCCACTGGAGAAGGAAATGGCAACCCACACCAGTATATATATATATATATATATATGCACATGTTTATATCTCCCTCTATTAATTATCTGTTAATTATCCATCTATCTATCTAGTGATGTTGTAGATCCTCTGTGTCCTTGTTTTTGTTTCCTTAAGAGTACCTAGACTCCCCTTCGAAAAATGGGCTCTGTATAAACTGACTTAGATCTGGAAATCATTGTGAGTCTTCTTCTATTTATCAAATCTGGTTTTTCCTGATTACACAAATCATGTGACAACATAGGCAGGTGATTCAACCCAAGGAATACCACATCTAACTATCATAATAGAAGCCTATAAATCCAGGGGCCTTAGTTTCTAGTATAGCCCTCCTGCCCATAAAGTAATTACATAAACCTTAACTGTGATGATTAAATGCAGCCACCTCTTTTTGCTTTTCCATCAGCCCATCAACACTGGTTTCCAGAGGACAGTCCCTGTCAAGTCTCTCAAAGACACAGGAACTTCCCTACCCATCAATCTGTATGGCCTTCTTGAATAAAATATTCTTGCTCTCAGTTTTTATCAACCTTCACTCATCAAAGCTGTGAACCCATATGTAAGATAATATCTCTGCAGAATAAATAGTGTAGAGTCAGAAAGATGATTTAAACTCAAGGGAAGATTATGAAGACATACTGATAACCCTAGTAGGAGAAAGATAAGTACTTCTGATGTTCTTAATGAGATTGAGATAAAACATTTGCCAGATACAGAGCTGATCCATTAAGAAAATTACATCAGGACCAGCAACTGCAATTGGAATGACCATCTGATGCAATTTCCAGCAATTTATTGCCATTCTTTGAAACCCATCCATCTCTGGTATTCGCCAAACCTCTGCTGTCTCGAGTCATTAATAGTGGCACTATTCTTTTCCATTTTTCAGAAATGGTTTGCTATTTGGTTAAATAAAAGGAACTTCAAGGACATCTGTTCAGCCCATTTTTCTAATTGCCAAATATAGTTATTTCAACACATGTGGGTAATTATTTTTAACACATATGAATTGGAAATATAACTTCAGTAAGGTTTTAGGAGCCCAGGGAGAAGTTGTGAGATGGATTTAGGTTAAAACTCCACTCTAGGGATTTCCCTGGCAGTCCAGTAGTTAAGACTCCATGCCTCCACTGCAGGGGGTGTGGATTCCATCCCTGGTTGGGAAACTAACATCCCACATACCATGTGACCAAAAGGAAAAAACCTCCAATCTAACTGCTAGAAGGTAATAACATCCTGTGTCCTAGGATTAGTAGGACCACTGTTTAATAATTCCCAAAGAGCAAGCACATTTATCCTTCTCAATGGTTACACATCCTTCTGTCAAAGGCTAGAATACAATTTCTCTTGCCCTAGCCTTTCACAAAGCTGCCCTGATATTGTTAGGGAGTTGGTTGGAAGCCATTTGATAAATTCATTGCTAAATTCCTATGCCCTGAAGTCCTCTACATTACATCAAGCAGTTTTTCATATCCAACCCTCACCTAGAATGGGCAAATATTGAGTTAACATTTCAATCACCCAACAAGAGCAAGAACCAAAAAATTAGAGCTAGGACTAACTTTTGAAGTAACAAATTAAATCCAGAAGCTCTGATGAGTTTGACTCATGTCAGTGAATTCAGACTGATTTGATCTTGTGGGATTCCTTCCTGGGTCAAGCTCATTGAGAATCTATTTGAACCTATTTTCCTTGGTGCTATTTTCTTTTATAAAGTAACAAATTTCTGTCATTCTTTTGTTATATAACCATTCTCCTCACCGTTCTGACACTGTAATTGGTACCTTGGGTCATGGTGGGATCTGAGTTGACAGCTCTGGGAACTCTGATAGTTGAAGGAAATACAGGGTCATCAATAAAAGGATAAACAGCCTCTTTAAAATGGAGGGGAAGGGACCTCTCTGGCTGGCAGAGGATAAGAAGCATGGGTTTGGAGTTTGCATATCTTTGGAATACTCTGAATCATCCCATAAATCCACGTTCTTGCTTTTGACACGCCAATCTGTCTCCAACCATGCCTCAACTTTCATATAAGGAACCCAGCAAGACTACTAATTCAAATGTCACTGACATTCAGCAACCAAAGAATTCATTTCTTTCTCTAATTTTTGGCTATCTCAGGTCTGCAGCTGCAGGAGTTAAGAGGTTTTATTTTGTTTTGTTTTTTCTTTAACCCAGCCATCATGGAATCTTTGTTTAGTCTGCCCAAGAACCAAGAATTTAGGGATTTGGGTTTGTCATCCTCTTTTGGGAACAAGCTGTTGTTAATTTCTAAGGTTCTTAACACTGACCCATTGTAGCTATCACTTAGTCATCCAAAGATCCTCTCTTGGATGACCACAAATGATAATTGGGTCTTGCCATCGCATGCCACAAGGAGCCACGTCTTTATTCCCGAATTCTAACCAGAATCATTCCAGTCAGGATTCTTGATTGTAAAGGACAGAAGCTGACTCTAGATAACCCAAGAAGTGAAAGTCGTTCAGTCATGTCTGACTTTTTGAGACACCATGTACCATACAGTCCACGGAATTCTCCAGGCCAGAATACTGGAGTAGATAGCCTTTCCCTTCCCAGGGGATCTTCCCAACCCAGGAATCGAAACCAGGTCTCCCGCATTGCAGGTGGATTCTTTACCAGCTGAACCACAAGGGAAGCCCAGATAACACAAGAAGAAAGAGAAAAATTGTGAACAGGTATGGAAGCATGCTAAATTGCTTCAGTTGTCTGACACTTTGTGATCTCATGGACTGTAGTCCGCCAGGCTCCTCTGTCCATGGGATTCTCCAGGCAAGAATACTGGAGTGGGTNGAAACTTTCTCTAATCCTCCAAATAGGAAACCTCCTTAAAGCAGAATGAGACCAGAGCCTAAGTGTGATCACTTGAAAGCTAATGATGAGCCACCAGGGGAGGGCGGCTGGGCTGTGCCGAATGTAAAATTCAGGTTCTGCCAATGCCCCAAAGAGCAAGAACCAGCAAAACGGGAGAGCAGCCGCCTCCTCGTGAGCCAGTCGTGAAGGACAATCAACTGCCGATGTAAGGAGGACCTTCCTGCCTCACGGTTGTGTGTCAATATTTATTGACCTTGTTCTATAAAGAATTGCAGCTACAAATTTACAGAGAAATTCCAGCAGAAAGGGTAAATGAGGTTCTGCCATATAATACACAATAATAAAGCTTGGGAACGTTCTTTCTTACTAAAGGTAGACCACAATGGCTGCAATGACTTAAGGAAAACTCAGGTCCTACAGACAAATAATGATCCTTTACAAGAAGGTACAATCAGGAACCCAAACAGGATATTTGCCTAGGCACTTTCACAGGCCTACTTCTCAGCCCAAGTTCTAGAATGAGACCCCAACACAGGTACTTATTTTTCCTGCTATGCAGTCCAGTTTAGTCTATTTTTTGAAACCTCTTCACCATCCTTTCCACCTCCACTGGCCCGTACACAAGTTGCCCTTCACGCCAAGTGCCCTGCACCANTAGAATGAGACCCCAACACAGGTACTTATTTTTCCTGCTATGCAGTCCAGTTTAGTCTATTTTTTGAAACATCTTCACCATCCTTTCCACCTCCACTGGCCCCTACACAAGTTGCCCTTCACGCCAAGTGCCCTGCACCAACAGCTTAAACATGTTTTTCAAACCATAGTTTGAGACCCAAAGTAGGTAACAGAATCAATGTCTTGGTCCACTCATGGTTAGACCAGGTTCAGACAGAAAGTATTAGAATAGACTGCATGTAGTAAAAATAACTCCTGTTTTGCCAACTTTTATATAAATATTTTGTTCCAACTGTATGTAATACAATATATTTTGCATGTATATGTCTTGTTACATTCAACTAAGATGCATACACAGAAATGTAGAAAATAAGTTTCTGGCTGTGCCTTATATTAATAGTTAAAACATTTGAAAAAAATACTAAAGTAGCAGTGCAAAAACCCGACCAATTTACAGCCTTTCCCCACCAGGGCCCCCCACTCCAGGCCATCTCCCAGCAAGGCCTGGATCTGGGTGAACCACATGGAGAGTTGAGGTCGGTTCTGTGGACAGGAGAGCAACTGAATTTACTGTCAGTCCACTCCTTTTTACCTTAGCCTAAGAGCTCCAACAGTGCATTTGCAGTTTAATTAAAATTTTAAGTTTCTTCGAAATGGACAAAATAAAGATTTTGTTTTCTTTGAAAAAGGGGATGAGAGGGGAGGGAGGAATTGACATTGTGCCCCATTCCACTTGGGCAAAGTCAAAGCTCTCCCCAAAGTGAAGCTGGAACCCAGCCCAGCATCATGCCCAGCAGCGCAGCAGCTTCATGCACAGCGTAGGAAGGACACTGAGCATGTAGATACAGACACCCCGACCTTTCCGTGACCAGCTCGAGCGGGGCAGTTCCATTTGCATCTAAATTAGCACCAGCATCCTCCCCGTAACGGCAGGTTTATGTGTGTCCTGAACGGTACATCCCCGCCTGCTAACTGTGTTTTGTGTGAGATCTGGTCACACTGGAACAAACAGATGGTTACTATCTTCTGTCGCCCAGGCAGGTGGCGGGCAGTGGGATCAGGCGGCTGCTGCACCCTCTCCAAGTTAGAAGCCACCCTTCTTTGGCGTCCCCTTTGGTGTAGAGGAGACAACTAGCCCACAAGGGCTCCTCTGGGTCCTCCGTGAGGCCTCAGCCCCACTGGATCCACCCAGAGGGCAGGAAACAAGGAGACCAGGGGCCCCTGGACCGCTGAAATCAGTACGAGGAAGGAAAGATGAGGCTGGATCGCGTGAAACAAAGGGGTTTTCCCAGGGAACTCAGGCTAAGACCCCGCCTGCTGCTGCCAGAGGGAGAGCCGCTGAGGGACAGGCGGGGCGTGTCCACCCCAGGGCAGCCACCGCTGCAGCTGGACTCCTCCCAGCCTTCTCCTCCCCTCCCAGGACACGGAGCACGAGCAACACTCAAGAACAGAAGTGGACAGACAGACACCCCGGTTCTCAGGGAGCAGTGCCACTGTTTCAGCCAAAAATTCAGGACCAAAAACATTCAATTATTCCCAGTCTGCAAAAAGGCTGCATTGATGATTCAGGCTCCTTCCCTCCTGGCCCCTCCTGCTCCTTGGCCTTCAGGCACTCACTGCCTCTACCCACCACCAGGCAGGCAGGGACGTGAGAGGAGGTGACATCCAAAGTCAGTTCAGTTCAGTTCAGTCGCTCAGTCGTGTCCAACTCTTTGCGACCCCATGGACTGCAGCACGCCAGCCTTCCCTGTCCTTCACCAACTCCTGGAACCTACTCAAACTCATGTCCATCACATTGGTGATGCCATCCAACCATCTCATCCTCTGTCGTCCCCTTCTCATCCTGCCTTCAATCTTTCCCAGCACCAGGGTCTTTTCCAATTAGTCAATTCTTCTCATCAGGTGGCCAAAGTATTGGAGCTTCAGCTTCAGCATCAGTCCTTCCAAAGAATATTCAGGATTGATTTCCTTTAGGATGGACTGGTTGGATCTCTTTGCAGTCCAAGGGACTCAAGAGTCTTCTCCAACACCACAGTTCAAAAGCATCAATTCTTTGGCACTCAGCTTTCTTTAGAGTCCAACTCTCACATCCATACATGACAACTGGAAAAACCATAGCTTTGACTAGACGGACCTTTGCTGGTAATGTCATGTCTCTGCTTTTTAATAAGCTGTCTAGGCTGGTCATAGCTCTTCTTCCAAGGAGCAAGTGTCTTTTAATTTCATGGGTGCAGTCACCATCTGCAGTGATTTTGGAGCCAAAGAAAATAAATTCTCCCAGTGTTTCCATTGTTTCCCCATCTATTTGCCATGAAGTGATGGGACCGGATGCCATGATCTTATTTTTTTGAATGTTGAGTTTTAAGCCAACTTAAAAAAAATTATTTATTTTAATTGGAGGCTAATTACTTTACAATATTGTAGTGGGTTTTGCCATACATTGACATGAATCAGCCATGGGTATACATGCATTCCCCATCCTGAACCCCCCAACTTTTCACACTCCTCTTTCACTTTCATCAAGAGGCTCTTTAGTTCCTCTTTGCTCTCTGCCATAAGTCAACAGGTGTGGCTATTCATTCCTAAAATAACTGAGGAAAGAGATTACAGTGATGGCTACAGTGATTTCTGCAACATATTTTAAGGAAAAGAAGTTAAAAGTAAAACCAGTCTCTGCCTCTTCCCCCGTATTTTCTTGATGTATCTATAATACATTAAACATATTAATTAATTAAATCAATTAAATATTCATTGACTGACTAATTAAACAGAAGATACCTCTCCTTGCCTATGATAAACCTCTCCCTGGAGAAGTCAGCAAATTATTTATAAAGCCTTTCTTCCTATTCTATGTGTACATAATGTCTACAATACTACTTCATTATAATGTAACTTATCAGAGTATAATTCAATATATGATCCACTATATTTGAACTATATCCAGTATAGAATTTCATTATTGAAATACTCCAAATATCACTAAGAAAGTTATTTCACAGTATGGCTCTGTGGTCAGAAACAACAAGGAAATTTCTGAAGCAAAATAAGTTTTATCTCAGTAGCAAAGATCTGAAGAGTATTCCGAAGATCATTCGCCCATCCCTTTCTGTTTACGAATTCTTCCAGAAAGATTCTTCTTAGTTGCAATATGAAAAACTATAAAAACAACATCACCCATCTGCTTTGGGGCACCTGTGCATAATTGAAGACCATCCTCAGTATATTGTTTCAGCTCTCTGAGTCCACACCATCTCGGGAGAACTGAGTGAATCTAAGCAGAAAAGATACTGATTGGAAGAAGCCTGGGGTAAGCTAACAGGATCGCCAGAAGCCTGAAGAACAAGCTTAGAGAAGAAGGGAGGTCTGAGGGTGGTAAGCCAGAGGCAATCAAACAGGGATTGCACAGCTTCCTTTGGCAACACAGCTCCGGAGGTCTCTGCAATCAAGAAAGCATGCCTCAACGTGAAGCAAAATTCTACCTCCTTAACGTAAAGTGCGCCTTATACTCACTTCCCTCAGGTTAAGAAGCGGTGGTGGGGAAACGCTGTCCCCCAAAACTCCACTTCCCTTCCTGTTCTGGAATTCTTATGAAAGCCCTCAGCTTCCTCTTTGCTAGACTAAGTCCATGCCCTTTTTNTTAGTAGCAGCAGCAGCAGCAGCGGGAATCTGCTCCCTGCTCTGTGATGACCTAGGGAGGTGAGGTGGGGGTAGGCGGTGGGAGGGAGGCTTCAAAGGGAGGGGATATATGTATACCTACAGCTGATTCACTTCCTTGTTTAGCAGAAGCTAACACAACATTGTAAAGCAGTTATACTCCAAATTTTTCAAAAAGTCACCCATGATTGTCCTTTCCAGAAAGAACATTTAACAGGAAAGAAGAGATTCTATAGCAATTTTTTTAAAAGTCCCTGTCTAAAAGACCACATCATTCCTAACTAACAATTGGAAAATTAGGTAACCCTGATGTGTTATTCCCTCACTAGAGCTTAAGTCTTGCTCAGCTGCAAAGAGAATATGGAACTGATTAGAAAATTAGCTGAAAAAGAATTTTTTTAACTAAAAATCGAGTCTTTATAGGAATCAGATCTACGTTCGAAATTTAGTTGTCACAGTAATTTGATACATAAAATCACCTTTTGCCTATTTCAAATACAAATGTAAACTGCCAACAAAAGAAGGAAAGCATTTTACTCTAAGTTATAGATTCAAGAAGAGGAAACATACCTTGACCTCATTAATAATCTCCATATTGATTCACCTTCTACAAAAGAGAAACTACTGTTCTCTGGGAATGTGACATTTATTTCCTTCAACACCTCAAGCAAACAAATTCCAAGCAGATGCTCCTCATATAAAATGTGGGTTGGGGAAGATTTGTGTTCATAGTTTAATCATTCAACTTTTTTTTTTACACAGAATTAAAATAGATCGAGTTTCCCTCCACAGAAGAGAGAACATTGAGTCACTTGTTTGGAATCACATCAAGGGGAGAATGAGAGGTATTCTACTCCCAGAGCCAAGTCACCAACCTTGCTGGTGAACACCCTCCCCAGTGGCCTTTCCCAGTTGGCAGAGCAGGTAGAAGAGACAGAAAAATATTAGTTATGTTTCCTATGAGCTGAAGTGCAGCCAAATAGCATACTTCCAGGGTATACTCTCGCAGGCTGGCATTCTGAAAGATGCAATTTCTCCATTTCCAAAACTCAACAATTTTTCAGTAGCACAGCATCGTTCCAATAAAACACTGGTATTTTATTCATCTCTTCCTGAAGTACCATACTTTTATTTTGTAGGCGTCTCTAAATCACATCAATTCACAAAAGATCAATTTCTTGCTGCTATAGTCAAATCAGATGTTACATGCATGCACACACACACACACCATGGGTTTTTTTCCTTGCTGTGCCAGTTATTCATAGATTAGAAATTTGTAGTCAGAGTCATAAAGCTCCCTGAAGCAGGGAACAGGGCTAATAAATGCAGGCTACCTATCCAACAGCCCTATTCTATCCAGACCCAGGCTGCTTCCCTCCACCCTAGCTCACAGCTCAAACTGTCTCTTGTTCAGGGAATGTTGTCTCTGTTACAGGAACTCTTGTCTAGCTCATCTTTGTAATTATTATTTGTCAGAGCTTATACAAGTGTGAATGTGCTGATATCATCAAAACATATTTCACAAGTAACTATCTTTTATAGTTCCTGTAAAATCTCAGGGCTTCCCAGATGGCTCAGTGTAAAGGATCCAGCTGCAATGCAGGAGACAGAAGAGCCACGAGGTCTATCCCTGGATCAGAAAGATCCCCTGGAGAAGGAAATGGCACCCCACTCCAGTATTCTTGCCTGGAGAATCCCATAGACAGAGGAGCCTGGTGGGCTATAGTCCAGGGGGTCGCAGAAAGTCAGACAGGACTTAGCAACTGAACAACAACATAGTTTCGAGGGGATCTCAGGGGCACTGCGATTCAACCAGCTCATTTTATATGTGGGGAAACCAAGGTTACCACAGCATAAGTCCGTAACACAGATTCTAAGTCTTCTGCTACGGTTTGCATGCTCTTTCCTCTGCTTCAGGGGTAAGTAAAATTTTTCTTTAAAGGGCCAGACAACAAATAATTCAGGCTTTGTGGGCCATATACAATATCTGTCCATTTTTTAATATACTTAAAAGTTACAAAAACTATTCTTAGTTTTAAGGTCTTACAAAACCAGAAAGCAGGGACTTCTCTGGTGGCCCAGTGGTCAGTAATCTGCCTACCACGGCAGGGCATACAGGTTCAATCCTTGGTCCGGGAAGATTCCACATGCCATGCAGCAATTAAGCCCCTTTGCCACAACTGCTGTGGAGAAGGCAATGGCAACCCATTGCCTTCCATTTTCTTGCCTGGAAAATCCCATGGACAGAGGAGCCTGGTGGGCTGCAGTCCATGGGGTTACGAAGAGTCAGACATGACTGAGCAACTTCACTTTCACTTTTTACTTTCATGCATTGGAGAAGGAAATGGCAACTCACTCCAGTGTTCTTGCCTGGAGAATCCCAGGGACAGCTGAGCCTGATGAGCTGCCGTCTATGGGGTCGCACAGAGTTGGACACGACTGAAGCGACTTAGCAACAGTAGCCACAACAGCTGAAGCCTGAGCACGCGATAGAGCCCGTGAGTCGCAATAAGAGAAGCCCCTGCAATGAGAAGCCCATGCACGGCAGCAGAGAGTGGCCCCCTCTTGCTGCAACTAGAGAAAGTCTGTGGGCAACAACAAAGACCCAGCACAAATAAACATAATTTTTTAAATTAAGAAACAGAAACAACAGGCTTCAGACTGGATTTGACTCAGGGGCTATAGTTGGCCAAGTCTTATTCTATTTCATAAGATACACATCAGTCATCAAAATAAGGGGAATGCTCTCATGCTTACAGGCCTGTGGACTGGTTGGGGTGTTTTGCTCCATGTGGCTCATTTTGGGGTCTCAACCAGAGAGGCAGTGACTAATTGGAGCATAGTCTTATTGTGAAGTTCATAAGATTCCAAAGGAGTGAAGGAAAAAACATGAAATGGCTGTTGAATTGCCTTAATTAGACTCAGAATTGCCAAACTGTGACCTTACTCACATTGGACATGGCCAAGCCCCATATCAACAGAGCAGACTATACTTACCCCTTGGAGCTGATGAGTCAGGGTGTGACTCTGGAATGATGATGGAGAGGGCTTTTAGAAGATGAGGGTGGTGACATAGTTTTTAATCACTGAATCCTCCCATAATCATAGACCCATCAATTAAGATGGCAAATCAAAGACCTACAAATAAGATACCCCCATATGCTCCAAAAGGCAAGAAGTAGTAGCCATCAGACGTACAGAATTTAAGCCATCTTTGTGGAATGAAGCAGAAAGAGGGCAATAAAGCGTTGGATGGCTCCCAGAAAAGGAGAAACTCAAAGTATCAAACAGCTACTCATTGAAAAGTACTACTCACTCCTGCCAGAGCATCACTATAACTGGGAGTTTTGTAAGATCCCATTTATGGATGCATGAAACAAGCCTAAGGGATTTCCCTGGTGGCCCAGTGGTTAAGAATCTGCCTTCCAATGCAGGGAACACAGGTTCAGTTCCTGAAACTGAGATCCCACGCACCACAGGGCAACTAAGCCTGCACACCACAACTAGAGAAGTGCGTGCATCACGGCTACTGAGCCTGTGTGCTCAGCTAGAGAGCCCGCTCACTCTAGAGCTGGGGCTCTGCAGCTAGAAAAAACCTGGGCACCACAAGAGGAGCCCACACAAGGAAGACCCAGCACAGCTGAAACGCAGACTTCAAAGAAGCAGCAGCCTAATAGGAGCTCTGCGGCTTCTGGAGCAACCTGAGCCCCATCAGCTTTGAAAATGAATCCCTCTCCTGGCCAAAACTCCTTGTTGATGAGAAATGTCTGGGAGTAGAACCCAGTTTCGAGCAGAACAGGGATAACTAGGGTATGGGAAAAGAAAGTCCAGATAAAATTGAGGAACAGGAGAGATCTCAAAAAGAACACTATATATATATAAACACACATATGTAGTTTCATTTGTATAAATAATAAAAGGGGTTATAATTTCAACTCTAGTTCTGCTTTCTGGGAGGAACCACCTGATACTCCTTTCCTTGGACAGCCATAATAAATTAACACAAACTGAGTGGCTTAAACCAACAGAAATTACTGTCTCATTGTTCTGGAAGCTACAAGTCTGAAATCAAGGGTCAGCAGGGCTGGGATCCCTTCGAAGCACCCTCGCTCCCTTTCCTTGGCTTCTGGTGGTCCCCAGTGCTGCAGGATCAACACTTCAACATCTCCCTCCATCCTCACGTGGTTTCTTCTCTCTCACTGTCTCCTCTGCCCCTGTGTCTCTCTCTTTTTTTTTAAATTTAATTTTATTTATTTTAATTGGAGGCTAATTACTTTACAATATTGTATTGGTTTTGCCATACATCAACATGAATCCACCATGGGTGTACACGTGTTCCCCGTCCTGAAACCCCCTCCCACCTCCGTCCCCGTACCATGCCTCTGCGTCTCTTACGTGCTCTCTCTTCTTATAAGGATGCCAGTCCCTGGATTTCCAGCATGATCATCTCATCCTAACTTCAGGACATATGCAAAGACCTACTTCCACATCAGAGCACAATCATGTACCAGTGGTTATAACTTGGATCTACTGTTTGGGGGTGGTAGTGCACGAGTCGGCCCCCTACACACTCGTATTTCCCCTAGACTGTCTCTATGGATCTTCTTGGGGTCTTACCTTCTGAGGCTTTGAGCAATTCTGCTCCCAAGTATTCACCCAAGAGAAATGAAAACATATGAGCACAAGAAGGACTCATATCAGAATGTTATCTTAGCAGCCGTGTTAATTATTCATAACAGCTCCAAACTGGAAAAAAAAATCATAAGCCAAGTG
The DNA here is from genome assembly GCA_006410875.1 of Neotragus pygmaeus. Classification (NCBI taxonomy): domain Eukaryota; kingdom Metazoa; phylum Chordata; class Mammalia; order Artiodactyla; family Bovidae; genus Neotragus; species Neotragus pygmaeus. Next base: position 470,425 of record SJYV01021741.1, on the reverse strand, counting down.
TCTACTCATAACAGAGCTACTTAGCAATGCATGGCTACAGCTTCTTCTTCTACTCACCTGGATTAATCTCAGCATCACGTGGAGGAGGACACGTCACAGAAGAGCACACTGCTTTATCCTGTCTCTGTGAAGTCCAGCGACAAGGAAGCTAAATCTGCTGATGGGAGTCAGCGATGGGGAAGGGCATGGTGAGCAGCGAGCAACAGACTAGAATGGGGATCCAGGGAAGTTCCTGGCATGATGGAAACATTCCCCATCTAGTTTGGGGTAGCCTATAATGATAAAACTCATTACACTGAACATTTAAGACCTGCACCTCTTGTTTAAGGTAAATTTTACCTTAATTTAAACATAAAGCCCAAGTTTCTTCAGGTTGCTTGGAGTGCTCGCTAATACCTATGTTTTATTTCTCTCTCTGGGCTTCTGAGGTGGTGCTAGTGGTAAAGAGACTGCCTGCCAATGCAGGAGACATGAGAGACGTGGGTTCAATCCCTGGGTCAGGAGATCCCCTGGAGGAGGGCATGGCAACCCACTCCAGTATTCTTGCCTGGAGAATCCCATGGACAGAGGAGCCTGGTGGGGCTGCAGTCCATAGAGTTACAAAGAGTCAGACACAACCAAGTGACTTCAGCACACACACTTCAGCAGCATGCACATTTCTCTCTCTGACTTTATCTTTTACTTAAACTCTGGGCACATATTCAGGTCTAATCCCAGTCATGGATGTTTCCACTACAAGTGTCCGTAGTTCAATTCACAGATCAAATCCAAATACTATTCTATATGCCTATTTCATGTCACTCAACAGTCTCCAGATGTATTATACTGGTTTCTTATCTGTTTCTTTCTCTAGACTATGTATTCCTGTGAAGCAGGGATCTTTTTAAGCTTGTTTGTCACTGTATATCCAATGTCTAGAATAGTATTGACTGAATGAATCAATGAAAGAGAAAAGGAAGGAAGGAAACAAGAGAGGAGAATAGAATTTGGATTTGATCTGAGAATCACACTACAGACATTTGTAGTGTAAACATCTGGGACTGGGACTGGGTTTCCCTGATGGCTCAGCAGTAAAGATTTCACCTGCCAATGCAGGAGACATGGGTCCAATCCCTGGGTCAGAAAGATCCCCTGGAGAAGGAAATGGCTGCCCACTCTGGTATTCTTGCCCAGCAAATCCCATGGACAGAGGAGGTGGGTGGGCTACAGTCCATGGGATTGAGAAGAGTTGGACAAAACTTAGTAACTAAACAACAGCAACAAAGACTAACCATGGCAAGATCAGGTACCTTGGAATCAGAAAAAAATATGTAGGATTTCTGGCAAATTACCTATGCTACCTCACTCTCTGGAGATTTGTTCATGGAGGCTGAGCCTTCTGTGAGTCTGGCTCAGCTGGGAAGCAGGTGGCTAATCCAGCTGAGCTTAGATGAAGGCTTGAGACTGCTCCCAGAACTCTCATCTTCCTCCCAGACCAGTAGGCTAGCCCAGGCATGTCCTTCTCATGGGCATGGCAGAGATGTCCTAGTCCAAGTACAATCATTGTTATAGCTGTTCAGTTGCTAAACCGTGTCTGACTCTTTGTGACCCCATGGACTGCAGCAAGCCAGGCCTCCCTGACCCCCACCATCTCCTGGAGTTTGCTCAAGTTCATGTCCATTGAACAATGGACAGTGTGCAATCAGCGGACACTTTAATAAAACTTCCTCTTGTGTCATGCATGTTGAGATCCTACAAGCCAAATTAAGGCTTGAAAGCCTAAACCAGAAATCAAGGAGCCAGGAATATATTCTGTCACTTTATGGGAGGAATTAGAAAGTCATGCAAAGGGCATGGATATAGAGCAGAGGGAAGGTGTTCCATGGATGTAATCTGTCATACCCAGGTGGCTCAGTGGTAAGGCATCCACCTGCCCATGCAGAACACAAGGATTCAATCCCATGGTAGGGAAGATCCCCTGGAGGAGGAAATGGCAACCCACTCCAGTATTCTTGCCTGGAATATTCCATGGAGAGGAGTCTGGGGGGTTACAGTCTGTGGGGCCACAAAGCAGCAGACACAACTTAGCCACTGAGCATGCACACATGCCTTTGGCCAAAAAAGTGACTGTCAGATACAGTGGCTGTTTCAGTATAGGTGGCCCCTCCTTGTTTCTATGGAGACAGCTCAAGCCATGAGTATTATTAAGGATGGATTTGAAGCAACCATTGCTACTCAGTTAGAAAGGTATTGTTGCTGCTGCTGCAGCTGCCTCCTAGTCCCCAAGGAAATGTTCTAAACATGGTAGTTTATTAATAATAAAGAAGATGGTCCCTGTGACAAGGAAAAAAGAACATAGCATTCAATTGTGAAAATAAGTGGACTTCCCAGAGAATGTTGTACTGCAGGCACATACAAACCAGGACTATGAATATGGCTTCCTGAAACAACTCTGTGAAGTTAATACTATAAACAACTTCTTCAACTTCCAATCTTGAACACTGATGAACCACCATTGTCTATGAGCTAAATAACACACATGGCTCATCTGTCCCCAAGTAGGTGAGACTAAAGCTTCAGACCAAGGTTCCATCAATTGCCCAATAGTGGCAAAGAGTCTCAGCCTTGTCACCCGGCAGGTAATCTCTATCAAGGGAAAAAGAAGCCAGTTCCAGGTGAGGATGAGACTGACAATGAGATGATGCTCTGGGCACTGCCAGACTATGTAGGAAGAAGCAAAGAAAGTTGGTTCTCTCCTTTGGGGAATGAGCAGTTCCAGCTCTTTATTTGTTTTGATAGCAAAGTTATGCATGAAGTTATGTGTAAAATGTGTGTTACATAAACAAATCTTCACAGTGGCACTGAGCTCACCAACCACAAGGGACTTGATTGACGTCGCCAAGTGACACATATATCTCCTGCTAAAGTGAAGTGTTAGCCGCTCAGTCGTGTCTGACTCTTTGTGACCCCATGGACTGTAGCTCGCCAGGCTCCTCTGTCCATAGAATTGTTTAGGCAAGAATATGGGAGTGGGTAGCCATTCCCAGGGGATCTTTCCTTACCAGGGATCAAACCCGGGTCTCCTGCATTGCAGGCAGATTCCTTACCCTCTGAGCCACCAGGGAACTGGAGGAAGAAACCTTGTAGTTGTGGTCCTGTGCGCATGTGTGAGTGTGTTTATGGGCATGTTTAACATGCATTCCACATTTTTAAAATACCTGTTCTTTAGAAAACAGGCAAGGGACTCTGCTGGTAGTCCAATGGTTAAGGATCCGCCCTGCAGTGCAAGGGACTTGGGTTTGTTCATGGGGTGGGAAACTAAGATCTCACAGACTGCAGAGCAACTAAGCCCGCATACCACAACTACTGAACCTGCATGCTCCAGAGGCCATGCACCTTAACTAGAGGGTCCGTGTGCCACAATGAAAGATCCCACATGATGCAACAAAGATCCCGTGTGCAGCAATTAAGATCTTACAAAGCCAAATAAATAAATACATTTTTGTAAAAAAAAAAAAAAAAGAAAGAAAGAAAAGAAAACATTCTACAAGAGCTCAAGGTTCCTTCTACTTATCTTGCCTTCCTTCTTGAGGAAGGTCATGGCTCTAGACGACAAAGAAGGCAAAGGGAATGGAGACTAGATCAAGAATTTAAAGGAACATAGGAACTTCATGGTCTCCCAACAAAAAGGGCCCCTTAACCTCATCTAGCCATTGTTGTTGTTGCTGTTCAGTCACTAAGTTGGGTTCAACTCTCTGTGACCCCATGGGAAGCAGCACACCAGGCTTCCTGGTCCTTCACTGTCTCCTGAAGCTTGCTCAAACTCATGTCCATTGAGTTGGTAATGGACATGACTCATCCAACCATCTCATCTTCTGTTGCCTTCTCCTTCTGTCCTCAATTTTTCCCAGAATGAGGGTCTTTTCCAATGAGTCAGCTCTTCACATCAGGTGGCCAAAGTATGGGAGCTTCAGTTTCAGCATCAGTCCTTCCAATGAATGTTCAATGTTGCTTTTCTTCAGTACTGACTGGTTTGATCTCCTTGTTCTCCAAGGGACTCTCAAAGAGTTTTCTCCAGCCCCACAGTTCAAAAGCATCAATTCTTCAGCCATACAGAAGCATCTTAAGTCTACTTCTGGAGTACAGATCATGCAAGGACAAAGGTGTTGCCCGTGACTTAATAGTTCTGAGCAAAGTTTGACTTCCCTAATCACTGCAATGTAGCTCTAAGAAGACCCTTCTTCTCAGTAGAGAGTGAAGGCTCTATTTGTGCTAAGATAGTCACACCCCTATTAGAGGGATTGAGATTTTTCATTTTCCTCTTCTCTTCCCCAAGCTACAATGGGTTACCATCAGTGCCCTTGGACCAGTGCCCTGAAGAAGTTTTTATTTATTTATTTTTAAGTTATTTTATGCCTCGCTGGGTCTTTGTTGCTCTGCACAGGCTTGCTCTAGTGGCAGGGAGCAGGGACTACTCTCTAGTTCCGGTGCTCAGTCTTCTTTTGTGGAGCTCAGTAGTTGCTCGGAGGCATGTGGCATCTTCCTGGACCAGGGATTGAACCTGTGTCCCCTCCATTGGCAGGTGGATTCTTAAGCACTGGACTACTAGGGGAAGTGCTAAAGAGGTTTTTGCTATTCTATCCTGATGCAGATTAAGACTTTAGTTCCTTAGAAGAGGTGAGGGGGACAGGTCTGGATGGAATTCCAACAGTGGCTACTGTTCCTTCCTTTAGCCAAAATCATGGTGGTGGTGGGGAACCCTCAGGATGCACACCCTTCCCACCCCCCTACCCNTGCTTTTCTCCTTCCAGTGCCTGGTGGAACTCTTGGAGAAAATCCTGCAGGCTGGGCTAAACTTCCTGTATCTGCAGTACCCAAGGGGATGTCCCATTAGCAATCTAGCCCGCACTAACAATGTTCAGTAATTTGTATTCAACATACAGACAGAGGTCTCTCTGTGCCATGCTGTGCTGTGCCATGCTGAGTTGCTTCCATTATGTCCAACTCTTTGAGACTCCATGGACTGTAGCCCACCAGGTTTCTCTGTCCATTGGATTCTCCAGGCAAGAATACTGGAGCGGGTTGCCAAGCCCTTCTCCAAAAGATCTATATAGCCAAAGCTCTTTCCAGTAATCATGTATAGATGTGAGAGCAGGATCATAAAGAAGGCTGAGTGCCAAAGAATTGATGCTTTCAAATGCAAATTATGGTGCTGGAGAAGACTCTTGAGAGTAAGGAGATCAAACCAGTCAACCCTAAAGGAAACCAACCCTGAATATTCATTAAAGGACTGATGCTGAAGCTGAAGCTCCAGTACTTTGGCCACCTGATATGAAAAGATGACTCACTGGAAAAGACCCTGCTACTGGGAAAGACTAAAGGCAGAAGGAGAAGAAGGCAACAGAGGATGAGATAGTTGAATAGCATCACCTACTCAATGGACATAAGTTTGACCAAATTCCAGGAGATCGTGAAGGACAGGGAAGCCTGGTGTGCTGTAGTCATGGGGTTGCAAAGAGTCGGATACTGACTGAACAACAACAAAATCAATTTCTAACTGAATCTTCTGATCCACTGTGACATCTGCCCAGGTAAGAAAATGCTCAGATCTTACTTCTTACTAAAGACATACAGCTCTCCAGATTTTGATTAGTTGCTTGTCCTGCTATCTTTGGTTTTATGATGAGCTTAAGAAAAAAGCAATTAATTTTAAGGGTTTTTTTTTAATGTGTACCACTTTTAAAGTCTTTATTGAATTTATTACAATATTGCTTCTATGGTTTATGTCCTAGTTTTCTGGTCATGAGGCATGTGGAATCTTAGCTCTCTGAATAGGGATTGAATGCACAACTCTTGCATTGGAAAGTGAAGTCTTAATCATTGAACCACTAGGGAAGTCTGCATGAAAAGCATTTAATTTTCAATGTGTCTGGATTCTTTCTTTTGCAAGGGCGGGAGCAATGCTCTTTCCAGGTTTCCCCATCTCCAAGCTTAGTTGCTGGTATATTTGATCAATCTTCTTTCCATTTTCCCCTATTTGTGCCCAGGGATTTTGTTCAATAACAAGTGATTCTCCATTCCACATTTCTCTTTTACCAAAAGTTCTGTTGGAATTTCTACCTGCCTCCCTCCAATAGCTCACCCCATGTGATGGCAGTTTTGCAGGATGCTACATGCTGTGAATATATCATAGACACTGCTGGGTCAGAAAAGCAATGCATTACCAGAGTTCTCTGAGCATCTGAAATCAGCTCTTAAAATGTCAAACATCCTTTTGATGCCCCGCCGCTCCCATGGGGAGCATTATAATTTTCCTCTGAGGGCATGGAATTGGTGCAATTCTTTATCCATGTAAGTCAATGAGATATATATTAAACACCTACTATGCACATAGGGTGGTTTTGAGTTCTGTGGAGGGCTATGGAACTTGACCTGTGTTCTTAAACTTTTGGACAAGAAAGTCCAATAATCCAGACTTCTAGTTTCATGAGTTCAAGGGCTAATGGCTTTTAGGTGCTAAGATGGTCTTCCCCGGTGGCACTAGTGGTAAAGAATCATCTGCCTGCGATGCAGGAGACACAAGAGAGACTAGGGTTTGATCCCTGGGTCAGGAAGAGCCCCTAGAATAGGAAATGGCAACCTGCTCCAGTATTCTTGCCTGAAAAATTCCATGGACAGAGAAGCCTGGTGGACTACAGCCCATGGGGTCAGAAAAGAGTTGGACATGACTGAACAACTGAGCACACAGCAGTAAGAGGGTCCCCTATTATGAAAACTCTTAGTCCTAAAAATGTAGTCCAAACCAGAGCCCTAACATTCACCAAAGAAGTAGACAGGCTGCCTCTCATCTGCTTCTGATCTCTCCAACTTCCCAGTTATTGATCCTATTTTACAGCAGTGACTACTTGACTTTTCAACATAGCTTTGCCCCTTAATTCTGTCTCTTACTTCCAAAACAGAAACTGATACCTACACTTCTCCTATGACGCCCTCCATACATCCAATTTCAGCTTTGCTCTCAACTCCATGTCTCTTTTTCATGCGTTCTCTAGTTCCGTGGGTAGCTGGCTATCATAAGGTAACCTTCTACCATATGGTAACCTTCTACCTTACTTCTAATATGTGGATAGTCGCCACAACTAGAGCCCAAGACACCCCTTTTCTTGCATCCTTCTCCCCCAGGTCAGTCATAGAGTGGTATTTGAGGCTTGGAAAGCAAAGCAAGTGAAAGGAGTGAGAATGGAGTTGTGGGTATTGGTGATACAGAAATGAAACACCACTGTTGAGAGAGTGGTATTGAGGGGACCAACTCAGGGTCCACAGAAAAGGCTACTAAGTGACATTGAGCAAAAGACTCAACACCTCTGAGTCTCAGCCTCATAGATTCAAAGACTACATGTTTTCTACAAAGNTCCAGCTTTATTGCCTGATTTCCAAGTTTTGCATTTTTTTTTTGAAAAAAGCTTTACTAGAGGTGACTTTTTTTTTGTCATCCTGACTCAACCACAGTCCCCAGCTACAATCAAACCCTGATCTAAGTGTTGCTAATCAGCTGACTTGACATAAGGGAGGTTATTTGGGGTAATTTGGATGGAGTCTGAGTCAATCCATTGGAAGGATGTAAATACAGGGTTGGGGCTTCCCCAGGAGAAAAAAAATCCCTCCTGTGAACAACAATTTCAGCCTGTCCATGACTTTCCCTCCCTGGTGGCATGAATGTCTAATGGATTTGGGACTTGGCCAGCCCCTACAATCACGTAAGCCCATTTCTTGCAATAAGTTAATTAAAATATATCCTCCCTACTGGTTATGTTTCTCTGGCTGAATCCTGGCTGATACATTTTGACGTGCGTGTGATGTAAACTATTGTTCTAAGAGCAAATTCCCATCTTCACAAAGTGGAACCAAGTTTCTTCCAAAAAGTAGGTACTCTTTAAGTGTCTGCTGGCTCAAAGTAACCAGGAAATATCCTCTACCAGCAAGTCTCAAAAGATGGGTCAGTTGGCCCTTACTGAATAAAAGGTGGTCAAACACAGATAGACTTATATTGTCCAGAGGAAAGAATAATGACTCTTCTTTCCTTGACTAAGAAGAGGAATTAACGAAGTCTTCCTCCTTGACCAAACTTTAATGCTGGTCCCTTAAGCTAGCTTTTTTAAAGAGGCTTTATTTTATTTTATTTATACGTTCATTTGTGGCAGAGTTGGGTCTTTGTTGCTGCACAGGGGCTTTCTCTAGTTGTGGTGTGCAGGCTTCTCTTTGTGGTGACTTCTCTGGTTGCAGAGCATGAGCTCTAGAGAACAGCAGTTGTGGTCCATGGACTTAGCTGTTCCACAGCACGAAGGATCTTCCAAGACCAGAGACAGAACTCATATCTCCTATATTGGCAGGTAGATTCTTAATCACTGGACCACCAGGGAAGTCCAAAACTTGCTTTCTTTTTTAAACTAATATGGTTTATTTTATTAGGTCAGACTCCATTCCCCAGCACATTTCAAGCCAAGCTTGCTTCTTGACTAGACCTAGTCCTTGCCTGCTGAGCCCACTTTTAGTAAATAATCCTGCTAAGACAGTTTTTTGAGACTCCCTTACTCTTGATATCCACTCAAGTTCCTCTTCCAAAACCCTTGATACCTAACCAAGTTCCTCTTAGTAATTTTCCATGCACTCTGTCACCAAGCCCACTGGTTTACATCCCCACTGTCCCTGTTATATCTGGAGTTGAGTTCAATCTCTCTCCCTTATTATAATAGTTTTGAATAAAGTCTTCCATGCCACTTTGAACAAATGATTTTTCTGTAACAATACTAAGCAATGTGTGCCCTCACCTGTCTCCATGAGGTTCCCTCTATGTCTCCATCAGAACAAGAGGTGTGATTTTCTCTAGCATTTATTACCATGCTGGGAGAAGAAGGCACATTCCTTAATAACGACAACACAGCCTATACTGAATGTTCACTTTTGTGAGGTTCTACACTAAGTCCTTTATAAAATTATCTTCTTGCCCCATACTTCAGTTCAGGCTTTAGCAGTCCCTGTTGGCAACTGACACCAAGAACTCAGTATCCTTGTTTGGTTTGTCTATTTATCTTGATACTTTGGGAATTCATCCCTTTTTCTTGCTGGCATCATCAGCAATGTGAATATCCATGTCCCTGGTGTTTCAGTATTTCCTCAACTTGAAGTGGATGAAATTTGTCTTTGGCTCCTTCAGTCACACCAACAGGTCCCTGTCCCCTATGCTAAGAATGATTATTCCCGGGAACCTCAAGCCTTTGGGATCTCACTACTGTTAAACTCCGGGTAGGGTTCTAGTCTACATCTGTGTTTATCTGCGTGTGATTCTCAACTCCAGAGGTTGGCGTTTGATGCACTTCTCTCTTTGAGGGTGTTAAGACCTGATTTTCTTCTTTAGGAATTCCAGGTAAGAGATGAGAGATTAAGGGGAGGTACCGTTTCAAAGGTAGGAAAGGAAGACTTTGCTGGGGCACATAAAAGCTCACTCTATACAGTTAACCTCATCTCCATAGGCTGTCATCCCAGAAGAGCATAGATGCCATGAGTAGACAAGTCAATATGTGAGCAACTTTGGAAAAATGTAGATCAGAGTACTGTGCAGAAGTGGCAAGGTATGAGTGAAAGTTGATTTAGGCTAAACCTTTACCCCACGACTATTCTGATGCCATGGTCTTGGTCCATGACACATCAGTCTGAGCCCAGCTGACCTGAGAAAAGAAACGGATCCAGAGATGCAACAGCCTTTTTGTCACTTTCCTAAAATCAGAAGGTCTCTGGGGGATGACCATGGAGACACTTGCAGTCCTGATGGTAATAACTGTCGCCAGGCGCTAAGAAGGGATCCCAAGCCCCACACACCAGCATCTGGCAGAGGCCATCTCTAAACTGAGCAGAGGCCAAACAGGAACTATCATTCAAACCCATACTCATTAATACCATCGATGACAGCAGCGACTCTCACTTCCCAGACAGAGTCCCCATCCTGGACTGAAGAGCTCAGTAAAGAGTCCAAGATAATCAAGTGTTTTCCAGCAGGTCCTCCTGGAAAGCTTTTCTTCTTGGAGCTGGAAAGGCTCCCAGCAGAACCACTATAGCTGCACAGCCCGCTTTCTAACAACAAAGCCTCCTGAAGAAGAAAGCCAGCCAGGTGGGCCTGTCCAACCCACTTAGTCCAGGTGGGACAGGCACCAGGCATGTCAAGGTTCTGTAATTAACCATTCACTGCTGCCTTCCACAAACTAAAGCTTGTAATTTCCCAAGACTGCCCAAGGTGACACAGGCTCCTCGTCTAAAGGCATTAATTAGGAACATCTCATTTCGTGTGGCAGGGGTGGAGTAGCTCTTCCCAAGTGGAGTGTGTATTTATTTAGAACTATTACCACATAATATTTACAAGATCCTTAACATGCATTAATTACCCTGTAATGAACTCTATGGCTGAAATATCCATGTTCTGTCAGGACTGTAAAATGTCTCCCCCAATCACCACACACACACTTTTTCTAAATCACCTTGGGGGGAAGAGAAAGAAAAATTAAAATTAATTGCATGCCCATTAGATGCTTATTTTTAATAGAAAACTTGCAAATGATGTGAAAATGCAAAACAGGGTACACAGTAAATCAAAAGCAGAGAACACACACTTCTAGACGCACTCTACTGTTTTTATGAGCGTGTTTTACAATCCATTCATTATGCTGTCTGTCCTTTTGAAAGCTGGTTATTATATTGCTCATACAAAGAAACATGTGAATGGCTGTGCAACAAGCCATGAAAATCAGGACAAAACTGAACGTTTCTGCTGCTGTTTGAATCCGCCTCCCTCAAATCTCTGCCTGGAGAATCCTTACAGGAGGCTCATCCTTGTAACACCCACTCAAATCCTTGTATCTAAGAGATAGAAGGGAACATCTGCCACAGTAGCTCAAATTCAAGATGGTGGTTCTCCAAAGAATGCACAGCCACTGTTCTAAGTCTAGAGATGGTGGCGTTTTCTCTGAAGGCCAAGAGATGAATTAAGGAGATCAGGCTTATCCAGAATGATCTGCCTCATAGAATCCCAGGTCTCCTCCTGTGTATTTTCCCCCTAAGATAAGTTATCTGTATGTTGTGTGTGTGTGCGAAGTCACTGGAGTCATGTCTGACTCTTTGCACCCTTCAGTTCAGTTCAGTTCAGTTGCTCACTCGTGTCTGACTCTTTGCGACCCCATGGACTGTAGCATGCCAGGCCTCCCTGTCCATCCCCAATGCCCGGAGTTTACCCAAACTCATGTCCATTGAGTTGGTGCTGCCATCCAACCATCTCATCCTCTGTCATCCCCTTCTCCTCCTGCCTTCAATCTTTCCCAGCATCAGGGTCTTTTCAAACGAGTCAGTTCTTCGCATCAGGTGGCCAAAGTATTGGACCCCTATAGACTAAATAAAGCCCATCAGGCTCCTCTGCCCATGGGATTCTCGAAGCAAGAATACTGGAGTGGGTTGCCATGCCTTCCTGACCCAGTGATCAAACCCGCGTCTCCTGCGGCTCCTGCATTGGCAGGTAGGTTCTTCACCACTGAGCCACCAGGGAAGCCCCATCTTTACGTAACTGGATGGGGCAAATCACCATTCAGGCTATCACTTCTTAATTTCCTTATTTTCACTGAAGTATAGTTGATTTACAATGTTGTTAATTGCTGTTACATATCAAAGCGATTCAGTTATACACACACACATACACATTCTTTTTTTAAAATATTCTTTTCCATCATGGTTTATCATAGGATATTTTTTAAATTGGAGAATTGAAAAAATAATTGGTTTACGATGCTGTGTTAGTTTCTGGTGAAACAACAGCATGGATCAGCTAGAAGTATATATATATTCCCTCCTTCCTGAGCCTCCCTGCCACCCCTTAGGTCATCAGAGCACCGAGCTATGCAGTGCCTTCCCACCAGCTACCTATTCTACATGTGGTAGTGTGTATATGTCAATGCCACTCTCTCAGTTTGTCCTGCCTTCTCCTTCCCTGCTAAGTTCACAAGTCCATTCTCTATGTCTATGTCTCTATTCCTACCTGTAAATAGGTTCATCAGTAACTATTTTTCTAGATTCCATATACATGCTGCTAAGTCACTTCAGCCGTGTCTGACTCTGTGCGACCCCATAAATGGCAGCCCACCAGGCTCCCCCATCCCTGGGATTCTCCAGGCAAGAACACTGGAGTGGGTTGTCATTTCCTTCTCCAATGCATGAAAGTGAAAAAAAGTGAAGTCGCTCAGTTGTGTCTGACTCTTGGCGACCCCATGGACTGCAGCCTACCAGGCTCCTCTGTCCATGGGATTTTCCAGGCAAGAGTACTAGAGTGGGTTGCCATTTCCTCCTCCTCCATATATATGAGTTAATATATATTTGTTTTTCTCTCCTCTAGGCTATCTTTCAGTAACAGGAGCATCCTAACTCACTGAACAGAGTTGAATTTATTTAGCTTCCGGGACTTGGAGAAGGAAATGGCATCCCACTCCAGTAGTCTTGCCTGGAAAATTCCATGGACAGAGGAACCTGGCAGCCTACAGTCCATGGGGTCGCAAAAAGTCAGCCAAAACTGAGCACATCAGCAGCTTTCATGAAAATCTCCCTAATTTCAGATGAAATCTTATTTCTCTATGAATGCCACTCATTTGTTCGAATATTGACCTCTGAGAATAAAAGACTTTATGTCTTTTCTCACTTGCTCACCTTTTCGGAATTTGATAACTGACCTCTAATGTCTAAGAGAGTTCATGGCTCAGTGGGTAAAGAATCTGCCTGCCAATGCAGAGGATGTATGAGACATGGGTTTGATCCCTGGGTCAGGAAAATCCCCTGGAGGAGGAAATGGCAATCCACGCCTGCATTCTTGCCTGGCGAACACCATGGACAGAGGAGACTGGTGGGCTCCAGTCCGCAGATTTGCAAAGAGTTGACATGACTGAAGTGACTTAGCATGGCAAGAGAAGCCCTAGGTTCCAGCCCCAGGTGTTCACATGGCTGTTCCTAGTGGTCCTACTTTGCCGGGATTCCCTACTGCCCACCAATAAGATGGGAGTGTCTGTCTCCCTTGCAGATTCTTGGTTTGTCTCTTCGGTGGCAGTCACCTGCCTGGAGTCTATCCCGGTGTGCCTGTGCATTTCCTAATTACAGCTTCCAGTTTTATGATAAATGTGGGGAGCTTCTTTTATAGAGCTTACAACTCCTGACAAGAATGCAATAAAAGTATGAAATGAACATCTTATTCCAAGAGGAGGATTACAGACAAGAGGACTAGTTGACATGAATACATGCTGGAAGTGATCCAGACAGGAGGAAAATTGAATACATTTCCTAGGTAATGCCCAAACATTGCTTATTTTATGCTGCTGAAAAATGTGAAAATTATATAGTGAATTGTCTCTTACTTACACAAAGACACATCATGGTGTAGTACTGACATCCCTTTGGGTTGTATTTCTTGGGGCATGAAATTGAAAGCATTCATTCAACAAACGGAGAAGGCAATGGCAACCCACTCCAGTACTCTTGCCTGGAAAATCCCATGGATGGAGGAGCCTGGTAGGCTGCCATCTATGGCGTCTCACAGAGTCGGACACGACTGAAGCGACTTAGCAGCAGCCGCAGCAGCATTCAACAAACATATATTGGCATCCATTTTGTGCCAGATATGTTGCTAGATGCCGAGGTCAGGACAGTTGTGGACACTGCCCTAGAAGTATTCATGAAGGACACAGATAGAGAATGATTCTAATTGTGTGTGTCATCAAGCCACTTCTGATTGGCCCAGAAACCACAGAGGGGAGAGTAACCCACTCAACCAGGCAATGATAAGCCAGCTGGGTATGAAAGGTCAAGTAAGATTTACAGAGCAGATAAGGGTAGGAAAGACATTCCATGCAGAAAAAGCAACTACTCAAGGCCAGTAGAGTGAAAGAATATAGCAAATTCAGCAATAATGTTAGTTCATTTTGATTGAAATTTAGGGTCAAGTGAGTAAGAAGAGGAAGAGGAGGCTGATAAAGTAGGTAGGGTTTATGTCATGCAAGGTCTTAGATGCCTTGTTAAGGAGTTTGGGGTAAATAATGGAGGCAGTGTGGCACATTTGAAATTTTTGAGCTGGAAAAACTAAAATTATGATAGGAATATAAGTTGCTTGGCAGAAGACAGAGGCAGGTTGACTCCAGAAACTGAGGGGTTATTTCAGTAGTCTTGGAAGGCATTAATGAGGGCCTGGCTGCCAGGCAAGGCAGTGGAAATGGAGAAGAGAAGATGGTTAGGTTGTAGAGTTGTCAGGGTCTGGAGAATTGGTGGATGGAGCAGAATGAAGGAGAAAGGAGGATTTGGAGGATGTCTAGGATTTTTGCTTGGGCAATTTGGTGGATGAAATTGTTAACTGAACTGTGTGATAGGTTCATTGTGGACTCAACATTTTAATATTGGAATGCTGAATATTTGGAGCCTAGAAGATACATGTTTGAAGAATTTAGAAAAGACAGTTCTGAAGTTTAAGAGAGAGGGTACCAGTAAATTATAATTGGAATCACCAACTCAATGGGCGTGAATTTAAGCAAACTCTAGGAGATAGTGAAGGACAGGGAAGCCTGGCATGCTGCAGTTCATGGGGTCACAAAAAGTCAGACATGACTTAGTGACTGAACAAAAAAAAAGAAAGCATGAGAGAACAAGATGACCCAAGAAAGACTATTGATTTAAACCATGGAAATACCTGTTTCAAGAATGGTTAAAAAAGAATGAACCCCAAAACAAGATGGAGAATGTATTACCCCAGGTGTAGTAGAAGGAGTAACCAGAATATACTGATTACAAGGATGGTGGTGATACCCAACAAGGAGGGCCAAGTGCCCACAGCTCTGTTGCTTTCCACACATGACCATTTGCCACAGATCACCCCTAAGAGCAGTTTAGATCTCCAGATTTTCCTTTACTGAAGTCCAGCTTCACTTTCCTTGGGCCAGAAGTGGCCTGACATTTTTAGGTCTGTTAAGATCATGGCATCTGGTCCCATCACTTCATGGCACATAGAAAAGGAAAAAGTGGAAGCAGTGAGGGATTTCATTTTCTTGGGCTTGAAAATCACTGTGGCCATTGACTGCAGCCATGAAATTAAAAGATGCTTGCTCCTTGGAAGGAAACCTATGACCAACCTAGAGAGCAGAGACATCACCTTGCTGACAAAGGTCTATACAGTCAAAGCTATGGTTTTTCCAGTAATCATGTAAGGTTGTGAGAGTTGGACCGTAAAGAAAGCTGAGCATTGATGCTTTTGAATTGTGGTGCTGGAGAAGACTCCTCAGAGTCCCTTGGACTGCAAGGAGATCAAACCAGTCAATCCTAAAGGAAGACAACCCTGAATACTCATTGGAAGGACTGATGCTAAAGCTCTAATACTTCGGCCAACTGATGCGAAGAGCCCACTCATTGGAAAAGATTCGGGTGCTAGGGAAGATTAAAAGCAAATGGAGAAGGGGGAAGCAAAGGATGAGATGGTTAGATATCACCAACTCAATGGACATGAAATCAAGCAAACTCCAGGAGATGGTGGAGGACAGAGAGGTCTGGCATGCTGAAGTCCATGGGGTTGCAAAGTGTCAGACATGACTTAGCAGCTGAACAACAACTCCTTTCAGCTTTGGTCTTCTGCTCAAATCTTAGTAAAGGAGTCTTGAGACTCTTCCACAATAAAGGCCTTATCTCCTAAGGTAAGGATCTGATCTTCCTATTTCTCATCCAGGTACTCACCCAACAGTCACATGACTATAAGTCAGTGGTTCTCAAAGTGTGGTCCCAGGACCGGCAGCATCAGCATCTTTTCTTAAAATACAAATTCTTGGGTGCCAGCCCAGATCCATTGAATCAGAAATTCTGGGGGTGGGGAACAGCAATCTGTGGTCTAATAAGTCATCCAGGTGATTTTGATGCCCATTCAGATCTGAGATTCATTTTAAAAAGGAGGCAGGGCTGATGGTTGCAGCCTTCTAAACATTAGAGTTGCTGAACAAATGCACTAAGACCCCTGCCTTTCATAATGGATAGATGGAGTCTGAAATGAAAAGAGTCTGATGTTTTCCTCCTAAATTACATTATGTTTCAATCATAGATGATATCTGGAGTCTAATATGCGCAATGAATATTTCCGAGTCTTCAGATCCTTATTATCAGTTAAATGGAGCAAAATGGACAGAAGGCAGGGTGGTTGGCTATTCCATTATCAATCACTGTTAAAAAAACCTGTAGCTCCATGCCAAACTCACATCACAGGAATCTGTTTCTTCATCTTTTGGCAGAATGATGGCTATCACAGGCTTTCTTATTTCTATATTTTATACTAAGGCACATAACATATCAATATGTTTTATATTACATTATTCCTGGTAGCTAGGTCAGTAAAGAATCTTCCTGTAGTGCAGCAGTCCTGGGTTCGATCCCTGGGTCAGGAAGATCCTCTGGAGAAGGAAATGGCAAACCCCTCCAGTATCCTTGCCTGGAAAATCCCATGGACAGAGGAGCCTGGTGAACTGAAGTCCATGGGGTCACAAGGAGTCAGGGACGACTGAGCAACTAACACTTTCACTTACGTTAGTATACAACCCCATTCTGCAAAGAAGTTGGAGACACATAACTATAATACACATTAAGATAATAAACTAAAATGTAATATTCAGATAAGACGCTAGTCTTGGCACAGAAGGGTTCCTGGAAGTCTCCTCCCATGCCAGATGTTAACTGTTTTAGCTCTAGAGGTAGGGCAACTGTTAGGTGACCCAGGGGAGGGATTGTAGTAACAGAAAGGTACTTTGCAGGTGCAGCGACTATCAGTCACATGGGCTGATTGTCATTTTACTGGAAAGAAGCATTAAAATGATCATAATGCCCTGACATTAAGAGTTTCATAATTTATTAGTGATGAGATTGCTCATGTTGTGCCATTTGAATGTACCTGATCGACTCCACAGTTCAGTTCCCTTCCTGTCCTCCACCCAGAAGATGCCACACCTAAATACCTGAACAGAGAACCTGAAAATCTTCATCCTGTCTAGATGCAGTTCTTTTCTCAAATATGGATTATTTAACTATATGGGTCTACATACTGTTTCAGGGCTTCCCTAGTAGCTCAGACAGTAAAGAATCTGCTTGCAATGCAAGAGACCTGGGTTCGATCCCTGGGTTGGGAAGATGCCCTGGAGAAGGGAATGGCAACCCACTCCAGTATTCTTGCTTGGAGAATTCCATGGACAGAGGAGCCTGGTGGACTATAGTCCATGGGGTCGCAAAGAGTCCAATATGACTGAGCAACTTTCGCTTCACTCACATACAGTTTTCAGTTCTGGTTTTTGCATTCTGACAAATCTACTCTTCATATCCTTGTGCCTGATACATAATTTGCACTGTTAACTATTTTTTACTAAAAGAATGGAAACATGAAGGTGAAAAGGCACTGGAACAGCAAATTGAGCAATCTGAGCTGTGGTCCAGACAATTGCACAAGCAGAATATCTTTAAGTTACTTCCTTTCCTTAAGCCTCAGTTTCCTGACCTCTGAAATGAAAATATATAAATGCTTCATTATTCTCAGCCTTTAGTAGCAAGGATTAAATAAGCAAAGAGAAGCAGAAAGCCAGCAATNCACTGTTAACTATTTTTTACTAAAAGAATGGAAATATGAAGGTGAAAAGGCACTGGAACAGCAAATTGAGCAATCTGAGCTGTGGTCCAGACAACTGCACAAGCAGAATATCTTTTAAGTTACTTCCTTTCCTTAAGCCTCAGTTTCCTGACCTCTGAAATGAAAATATATAAACGCTTCATTATTCTCAGCCTTTAGTAGCAAGGATTAAATAAGCAAAGAGAAGCAGAAAGCCAGCAATCTGTCTGGAAATTTCAGTCCTATCCAAAATGTCTGTTACACTCTTCACAATTTTCTGGAAGATCGAGGTGGGGGCTCTGCTTCAAGTGAGTGAGAGTTGACTTACAATTTAGTTCAAGGGCCATGAGAAATTCAAGGGTCTAAATTGCTGTTTCCTTGAAATTATTCCATTCTGGTGAACTCAGATGAAGTGAGGCAAAAGCAGACTCTCGTGGAAACTCCAGTGAAGCAAAACTGCTGATTCTCATGCACCTCCAACACAGCCCTGATAAATCTGCTGACACCACCTAAGTCAGAGCCTTGCGCAAGGTTAACAGGAGCCCATCAACAGGGAGGAAGATGGAAAAGTGTCTCTCGACCTATTCTAGGAGCTAACCCAGGTCATTTTTCTATCAGTCTTTGAAAACAGACCCAGTCTGATGTCACACCCTCATGTCACCCTGCCCAAAGTGAAAGCTGAAACTTCAGTGCTTATAATGTAAGTTTTAGTCTTTTAGAATGTTTCAGATGAACAGTCAAGGATACTTTAAGGCCTTCAGAGAAGGGGTGGGAGTGTCCTTAGGGGAGCAATGAATAATAAGGCAGCATTTCTTGAGAACTAAGTGCCACGCAATTTAAATCTACAGTCAAAGTAATTAGTTTACAGTTGAGGAGACAGAGGCTTTGAAAGAGCTTAAAAATGTACATCTTGGGCTTCCTTGGTGGTTCAGCGGTAAGGAACCCACCTGCCAATGCCAGAGACACAAGTTTGATCCCTGCCATGAGAAGATTCAACATGACAAGGAGCAAATAAGCTGGTGCACCATAACTACTGAGCCGTGCTCTGGAGCCCAGGGACCACTACTGACACCTGCGGGCCCTGGAGCCCATGCTCCACAGTGACAATGCCACCATAATGAGAAGCTCATACACTGCAACTAGAGAGCAGCCCCCTGCAGCAACAAAGACCCAGCACAGCCAAAAAGAAATGAATAATAATTTTTTTAATGTACATCTTGTCAGAGATTCTTAATTGACTCAATCACGAGCAGCTGATATCTATCATCTGAAAGGAAAGAACAGATCAATTTGGAATCTGATTTTACTGATAAATGCCAGTAGAATTTTCGTCTCTTCTTTCCTCTCTGTTTGGTCAGAAACTCCAAGGAGGAGTTTTGACAAACTCCTCTACAGAGGTTAGCAACCATTTCAGGCATGTTTGCTAAATAACCTCTCATTATTCAAAGGGAATAAAGAAAGGAGACCAAGAGTTCCTGATGCAGTGTGAACTCCCATGAGAGACAGGGAACAGGAAACAGGAAGTGGGCTTCCAGGAAAGAGGAAATGAAGCCGGGAGATTATCACATGCAGGAGTATCATGGTGTCAAACTCATTAAGAAACAAGTTACAGGTTTGGGGAACTCTGGGAGTCGGTGATAGGGAGATGTGGCGTGCTGTGGTTCATGAAGTCATAAAAAGTCGTGCACGACTGAGCGACTGAACTGAACTGAAGAAACAGGTATAAAATGGACACAATTTTGGGAGCTCAGCTTTTAGAAAAGTCCTGAATATTTTGATAACCAAACCACATGTGGGAAAGAATTGAAGGAGAATAAAATAGGGCTGTAATGTTAAGATCCAGACTTCCCAGGTGGTGCAGTGGTAAAGAATCTGTCTGCCGATGCAAGAGATGTGGGTTTGATCCCTGGGTCTGGAAGATCCCTTGGATGAGAAAATAAAAACCCACTCCAGTATTTCTTGCTTGGAAAATTCCATGGACAGAGGAGCCTGGCGAGCTATTGTCCATGGGGTCACAAAGAGTCTTACATGATTGAGCACATGCACACAGTGTTAAGATCAGGAGTTTTCCCCCTACAAAACGGGTGTTAGAAAAGGAGCCTCCACCTGCTGAGGAGGACTGATAAGAGGGGTGCCGAGCCTCTGTGGTGGGCTACATCATCCTCCCTGCTCTGCTGCATATTCCTGGTCCATGAGTCAGGAGAGAGGCTCCCAGAAGGTGTGAGAGAAGAGATGGGCCTCACAGTGGGGAGTGGAGACTCTCCTCTCTTTTAAGATTGGAGTCAACCTGGAAGGAAGGGTTCTGAGCTGCTCAGGAGATGCCCTTGGGCAGTGCTACTGTAGATAAATATCCCTCCCTGATTGCCTGGGTTTCTCAAAGGGATCTTAGCTGTGACAAGTGGAGGTAGCGTTGGGAAAGATCAATGACANCTCCTCTCTTTTAAGATTGGAGTCAACCTGGAAGGAAGGGTTCTGAGCTGCTCAGGAGATGCCCTTGGGCAGTGCTACTGTAGATAAATATCCCTCCCTGATTGCCTGGGTTTCTCAAAGGGATCTTAGCTGTGACAAGTGGAGGTAGCGTTGGGAAAGATCAATGACACCTTTGTAGCTGCCAGTGCTACTCTTTGACCAGCCCCCCCAAAAAGAAGGAGATGGAGGTAGGGAGGAAAAGGAGGAGGAAAAGGGGAAGAGTGTGCAGTGAGGCCAACTTTGCTAAATCAGCACAATGAGGCTGCCCAAAGCTGAGACCAGAGGGTGAGCAGAAGAACATGGACAAGATACTAAAATCAGGTTCCCGCTGGCCCGACAGGAGGTACCAAAGCAGAGCACAGTGTATAAGCCCAACTCTGGTGGCCAAAGCCAAAGNATGTCTGCCAGAATCAGAAATGGTGATGCTAGATTAGACTTAAGCCAATGGATGAAATACAGAGAACAGAGCCAACCACTTTTCTGCTGTTCTCCCCTAATTTTGGTCACAAGGATAATTTACAGAACCGAGGTTCCCAAAATAGATTTCTTTCATAACCAAGTAACAACCAGGTAGGAAAAAATCATGGTTTAAAAGCTGAGCTTCATTTCCTTCTAGATGAGGAATTTCAAAAAACATCCCTTAGTTGGAACCAAAGAAGTGCCTCTTATTCAAATAGATGCCAGTCTATGATTGTCCAATTATTCACTGCATTCTGCCTTTGATGGCCCAGATGTTCTCAATTTCTTGTAATAAATTCTTTCATCTGAAAAGTCGTTCTACTCAGAAATGCAAAATCCTCTCTCGTTCGCCAGCTTTTTCTGATGAGCTGGTATAATTGGCCTTCAATTTGCTTATTGTTTTGCAATAGAAAGCCCAAGTTTAATTTCATTTCTGTAAACCTGTAGACAAGAGCCGAACATTCCACCATTTAAGTCATTCTCCTCATTACAATCTACTTTGGTTCTGCTCACCCCCATTTCCAAATCAGAATGAGATTGTGGTGGGGGGGGGGTACTTTTTCCCCCTCATTTTTCTGCTTGAAAAAAAATGAAAGAATTTTTCCTACTGCAAAATATTTAACTTTGATTCAATCATAACATCTCTAGTGTCCCTTTCAATTCTTAAAAAAAGCAATGTACTTATTAGCGCACAATTGATTCAGTCACCAAGCTAATCATACCAACCAATATTTATTGAGCTCCTTCTGTGATCCCATAAACCATGTAAATCCTTGTGGTAGATACAGAAATGTATAAGTTCCTAACTGCTTGGGGGGGGGGTTGAGCATGTTCATAATAAAACTGTAAAAAAATTGCCAAAAATAAATAAATTCACTCACTCAAAAGAATTAACAAACATTGAGTAAATACCATGATTAAATACTAGGTCATTTTTTACCCCTGTCTTTACAATTCACATTTTGATGGTATTAATAAAGCCCCTTTCTTTTTTTCCTTAATGGTTTCGTATCGGGATCTCCAACCACCAAGTCTGTTAGGAACAGGGCTGCACAGCAGGAGGTGAGTGGCAGGTGAGGGAGCAAAGCTTCATCTGTACTTACAGCTGCTCCCCATCACTTGGATTACCGCCTGAGCTCCACTTCCTGCTCAATGAACTCAGTAAATGTAATGTGCTGGAGGCATCCTGAAACACACCCCTCTGGACCCCACCCCCATCCGTGCTGTCTTCCATGAAACCTGTCCCTGGTGCCAAAAAGATTGGGCATCACTGGTTTTGAATTCAATTCCATGTCCTACATTAAAGAGATTTCATTTCACAGGGTAGAGGAAAACAAACTAATATGCCACAGCACAGAGAAACACCACAGCACAGAGAAACAATGTCCCATAGTGATTATAGCACCAACCCTGGAATCAGACAAGCTGGGTTCAGATCTGAGGTTATGTGCTTGCTGTGTGGCCTAAGTCAGGTAACTTACTCCCTATGGCCCAGTTTTCTTATCTATGATGATTAATCTAATGTGTCAACTCAACTGGGCTACCAGAGGCCCAGATTAAAAACTATTCTGGTGTGTTGGTGATGATGTTTCTGAATGAAATTAATATTTGAATTGGTCAACTGAGTAAAGCAGACTGCCCTCCCCAGTGTGGGTAGGCCTCATCCCATCAGCTGAAGGCCTGCATAGAACAAAAGGCAGAGGAAGAGAGAATTCACTCTTTTCTGTTTGACTGTCTTCAAGCTGAGACGCTAGTCTTCTGCCTTCAGATTCAGACTGAAACATACAATCCACTCTCCTGGGTCTCCAGCTTGCCAAATATAGATAATGGGATTTCTCAGCCTCTTCTGAGCCAGTTTCATATAATATATATGGCTCTATTTCCCTGGAGAATTCCAAGAGATACACTGTCTATAAATTTAAGATAATAAGACCTAAATTGTTAGATGGTATAATATAGAGAGAATACTTAGAACAGTATCCAGCACAAGTTAATGCCTCTGTAAATATTCCCTGCTGTTCATCTGTAAGCTATGGTGTGTAGGGCTTTATGACCATTTATATCCCAAGATTGCCTCTCCACTGACAATGCCCTCATTTGGGGTTGCACCCTCCAAAGACAGAATTGATGCTTCTTTGAAGCACTTAGATGATGTATTCATTTTCCCCTTTTGTTATCTCACTTGAAATCATATCATCTCCACTCAGCGGAAAATGATTCTGTTGGGTCACACACAGATTCAAACAGAGAAACTAGAAATAATCAGAAATTACTTATACCAGTGAAATGTCAGGTGAGTCTGCGTGGGCCATTCTTCCAAGAACATTTTTTGGTAATTCTGTAGATGAAAGGATTGTGAAACCTTTTTGTGAACCCTTCTTTTTTCTCCCTCTTCCTCTTCCAGATGAGAAGAGCTCTCAAGAGACCTTTGTCGAAGAATAAATTTCCAAGGCTACCAATTTGGATCTCAAAAGCCCAGATTCAAAGAAACTCTCAGTTCATCACAGGCACTGCTATCTAAAATAAATGTCTGAATAGCTATCAGTTAAGGTACACACAGAGCAGATGGAAAATGGATAGTTACATTATAGATTGCTCTGTGAATTGAAGAGGTCTTTGTCTGAGGACAATAGTAATTTGAGCAAATATTCAGGTTTTCAGTTATGGGGCAGCCAGAGGAACAAGCAAGAAATCAAATTAAATCTAATTGACTCAGTGATGCCAGTTCGGTTAGTACAGAAAGCCAGCACCACCAGACATCCTTCCCCAGGTCTCCTGGCTCAACCATTGGAAATGGGGCTGGATTATACCCAATCTAACACTTCTAGGTGTCTTTCTGGTTAAGTACAGTGAAGTTTTATTCTTTCTAATTGAGTAGGGTTGATTCACAGCCATGAAATGGCTCCTGTGTGCCTTTCACCATATGA
Source organism: Neotragus pygmaeus (assembly GCA_006410875.1). Lineage (NCBI taxonomy): Eukaryota > Metazoa > Chordata > Mammalia > Artiodactyla > Bovidae > Neotragus > Neotragus pygmaeus. The sequence goes on along the minus strand of SJYV01021741.1, from coordinate 446,899 downwards.
GAATCTGCTTAAGACTCTAAATAGGTTTCAACAGAAAATCTTCCCTATTAGTTATTTGAATGTCACTAAATTCAAGCTCTGTTACCAAGATGATCAGGAAAATAATCACCTCTTGTCCAAAACCGTATTATCAATTTAAACAATCTAATAGTCAGGTTTGGTTTTACCCACAGTTGCCATTGGCTACACTTCATTTAATGAGAGAAGAAATAAAAAAGAAATCTATCTGTACCGATGTATCTTTTTGCTCTCATCTGGTCTCTCCTCATATGTCTTATTCAGTTGAGGACATCAACATTCACCTAGTCCATCATCTTTGGCCCCTACTTCTTGCATCCACATCCAATCAATCACAAACCCTAACAACTCCATTACCCACATAGCTTTCCTATTCATGCCTTCCTCTGCTTTCCTCAGGCATCTCTCCAATTTAAGTAAGAACCGTCAGAGGTGGGTGAAGTGAAAGTTGCTCAGTCATCTCCGACTCTTTGCGACCCCATGGCCTACACAGACCATGGAATTCTCCAGGCCAGAATACTGGAGTGGGTAGCCTTTCCCTCCTCCAGGGGATCTTCCCAACCCAGGAATCGAACCCAGGTCTCCTGTATTACAGGCAGTTTCTTTGCCAGCTGAGCCACAGTGGAAGCCCATGGTAGGTAGCTCCAGCCAAAAGGCATTCTGGATTTCCAAGTAGTGAGGAACGAATGAGTTGAAGGCAGTAGGGTGGTAGCTTTGGAAAGTGATTGAAGTGAGCAGAATGAAACTTGCCAGAGATGGGTTAGCAGGTTGTTGTTGTTGTTCAGTCACAAAGTCCAACTCTTTGAGACCCCATGCACCTCAGGCTTCCCTGTCTTTCACTATCTCCTGGAATTTGCTCAAAATAATGTCCATTGAGTCAGTCCATTGTGTCTCATCCTCTGTCACATCCTTCTCCTCCTGCCCACAATCTTTCCTAGAATCAGGGTCTTTTCCAGTGAGTAGGCTCTTCACATCAGGTGGCCAAAGTATCAGAGTTTCTGCTTCAGCATCAGTCCTTCCAGTGAATACTTCCACATGAATACTTGATTTCCTTTAAGATCGACTGGTTTGATCTCCTTGCAGTCCAAGGGACTCTCAAGAGTCTTCTCCAGCACCACAATTCTAAAGCATCAGTTCTTTGGTGCTCAGCCTTCTTTATGGTCCAACTCTCACATCCATACATGACTACTGGAAAAGCCCTGGCTTTCACTATAGGGGCCTTTGTTGGTAAAGTCATGTTGCTGCTTTTTAAGTCACAAAATGTCACAGATGTAAGATAAATAAATCAAAACCAGAGTGTTTATCTGAATGGTCTGATTCAACGAGACTGGGTCAAAAATGAAGGCATGATCCTGGACAGCAGTTATATCAACATGAAGTGTAAGTCAAAACCATGCCTTTGAGGTCCCTGTCTTGGTTCAAGTACGATTAAATCTGCAAAGCAGGATCAATCGGTTTTAAAGCAAACAAATGAAAGAGCTAGAGGTCAGTTCAGATCTAACAGCCTCTTCCCCACGAACACTCCATTTAAGACAGTTTATATACATCCAAGCCCCTGATAAAGCTCTCAGCCATTGCTCCCCTAGGGAGAAACGATCAACACATGTACAACTGATCTTTCTGCTTTTATTTCTAAATGTACTCAAGCAAGGTGCTAGGCCTTGATTTGGACAATTATTGATTATGTGTAACTGGAGTTGTACTTAAATTTCTCATCTCACTTTTTATTCTCAGAAATACGTTCTACTACCCCTCTCAAGTGCTGATGACTATAATCAAGCTATCAAGCCAATAATAATGACAATAATGTTAGTAGCAATATAATTGTTCCACACTTTACAGTTTATGTGTCCCAAGATGCTTTCACCTATATTATCTCACACCAAAGGGCATTTTCCTACATTAACAGAGATTCATCTTGAGAGTGACAAGGATAAATAAAGTGAATGCTCATTTGTGCATTAGCACTTGTGGTCTTTGTGGCAAGTCCTATCTGTGCTCATCCTATAAGGGCTCAGATTTCATTACCATTTCTGTGGCTACTAGTCCAAAAGCTGGCAACCCTCTCTTTATTGGCTGGCCTTGGGCTTGCAGAATTTATGTGTGTATACTAGGGTGGGAGTGACAGGAAGCTAACATCTTCTCAGAATGTTCACATCCCTGAACCAATGACTAGAGTCTAACTATTCCTACTCCTTGTTCCTTGACTAGGGTGCTTGTAAAGTATGTTGTATAGCATCTTCTGTGGTAGCTGGGGTTTTGGCTGAGTTCTGCTCCCCCCTTATATGACCTATGACCTCCTCATTGCTGTTGCTGTTCAGTTGCTAAGTTGTGTCCGATTCTTTATGACCTCATGGACTATAACATGCCAGGCTCCTCTGTCCTTTATCTCCCAGAGTTTGCTCAATTTTATGTCCATTGAGCCGGTGATGCCATCTAACTATCTCATCCTCTGTCTTTCCCTTCTCCTTCTGCCCTCAATCTTTCTCAGCATCAGGGTCTCTTTCAATGAATTGGCTCTTCACATCAGGTAGCCAAAGTATCACAGCTTCAGCTTCAGCATCAGTCCTTCCAATGAATATTCAGAGTTGATTTCTTTTAGGATTGACTGGTTTGATCTCCTTAACTTCCCTGTTACCCAACCGTGTGTGTTCACCCCTCGTCTCAGAAACTGTTTCTTGATTGAATCTTATTCAGACAGTGTCAAAATAACCATGAAGAGTCTGAATCAATGGACAGCCTGTGACATACAAAAGATAAAACCGACACTACACTGAACAACCTAAACATTCATCTGTACATCCCTTCCTGCTCTATTATATGAAAAGCCTCTCTCCTGTCCCTGAGACGGTAGTAACTACTATTGTCATGTATTTGTCAACGTAGCTCAAGAATTCAGCCTTGATTGGACAATATGCTGGATGCTGTGAATAAAAATGAAGTCATTGACCTTGACCTCCCAGAGTTCATGGTCTGGAGATTAGAGACAGATACCAAAACAAAGCATCTATGTACAGTGGACCAGTGACCATGCGCTTGAGGGTGAGCAGAGAAAGGAGAGACCAACTATTTAGCAAGGATCTCTTTAAGGTATAAGAGATAACGAGACACAGGAAAACAGCAGAACCTAGGAAATAGCCACTTCTGACTGCACCAAATCAGAGAAAAAGCCTACTGTTTGTGGGCTGAATTCACCAACGGAAAAATGGGTAAGACATTATCTCACAATCTAAAACACAAGGACAAAACCAGAAGTACCGATCTTTGCAGATCCTCAGCGATCTCAGCATTTGTCACAAAGCTTGTTGGCCCTATCAGAAAAATTGATGTCTTGCAACCCACTTCTTGTACGACCTGTCTCCGAAGACAGAGTGGAAATAGACAGATCAAGTTACAATCATGTTCTGTTGGAAGAAAACAAACGCTTTCTACAACAATGCATCAGGGAACAAAGCACAGGGCGCTTCCTCCAATCTCTGCATCTCTGCTGCACAGAATGATAGCTGAGATGTTCACTTACGTGTAAAATCAGCTATCCCCACCCCTTCTTTCCATTTTCAAGCATGAGCAAGATAATTTTAGGACAGAAAAAAACCTACAGCATTTCTTTATACAGTTGATAAGAAACAGATGCAAACTTGTTTCTCTAAGAAGCTGTACAGAACAAATATATTAAAAGTTTCCAAAAGGATTATGATCCATTTGATGTTAGACTCAACGCTGATTACTGATAGGTTTGTCCAAGATCAGTCAACCACAGAGAATGAGGGCAGAAATTTAAATAGCAGGCTGCTATTTACTTAGAGAGCTCTCTTCTTGCTTTCCTGACAGCCATATTCTGCAAGACTCCTTTTATGTATCATGATTCCTTTTGGTCCTCATAGCAGTTGCTATTACAGATAGGCAATCCTCAGAGAAGGAACAGCTGCAAGATCATTCCAGGCAGCCAGGGACTAAGTGAGTCCCCAAGAATTTCCTTGAATGTGGTAGAATGACGCCCAGGTGTCCAGATATGACCCAGGACAAGCAGAGAAACAGATCTCCGAGGTTTATGCACACAACTGTCTGTCTGTCACCCCCAAATCAGCCCCATGCATATACTCCTTGTCTCCAATCCCTCACCTCCAGTGCCCTGCATATACGTACTCCAATCAGGCTTTCCCCTCTCTAGAAACTGCTCTTGTCAAAAACATTGGCAACCTTCATCATGAATCTAACGGTTCACCCCTGGTCTCCTTGGTACTTCATGAAAAGTGAAACTGTAGTCGCTCAGCTGTGTCCAACTCTTTATGACCCCATGAACTGCAGCCCGCCAGGCTCCCCTGTCCATGGGACTCTCCAGGCAAGAATACTGGAGTGGGTAGCCATTCCCTTTTCCAGGGATCTTCCTAACCCAGGGATCGAACCCCAGTCTCCTGCATTGCAGGCAGATTCTTTACTGTCTGGGCCACCAGGTACTTCATGAGTCAGTAGCATTTGTGAGTTGTTCACTTCCTCTTCACTAATTCACCTTTGTCACTTGACTTCCAACACTCCACACCCTCAAGGTTTCCTCCCACATTGGCTTTCAGTTTCCCATTGGATTCCTCTTCTTCCCAAATTCTTAAGATTAGAGTGTCCCAGATCTTAATCCCCAGTCTCTTCTCTCTACACTTTTCCCCAATTTTGGAGCTTCAAACACCATTTATATACCAACTCCAAAGGTCATACTTGGAGCCTGGGTATTTGGAACCTAAACTTCACTAGTGTGTTTATGGTTCCAAATACCTAAGCACCCATGTGCACATAAAGGAGGCTGAGCATCAAAGAACTGATGCTTTCAAACTGTGGTGCTGGAGAAGACACTTGAGAGTCCCTTGGACTACAAGGAGATCAAACCAGTCAATCCTAAAGGAAATCAACCCTAAATATTCATTGGAAGGACTGATGCTGAAGCTGAAACTCCAACAATTTGGTCACCTGATGCAAAGAGCCAACTCATTAGAAAAGACCCTGATGCTGGGAAAGATTGAGGGCAGGAGGAGAAGGGGACAACAGAGGATGAGATGGTTGGATGGCATCATTGACTCAATGGACAGGAGTTTGAGCCAACTCCAGGAGATAGTGAAGGACAGGGAAGCCTGGCATGCTGCAGTCCATGGGGTCACACGCAACTTTGTGACTGAACAACAACAGGTGCACAAGCAAAGGAACGGGAGTTGGAGTTGAAAAAGCTGAGGGATAAGCAGGTGTTCCTGGTAGAATAGCTCCGGGGGATCTTGAGTCTCTGCCTTCACACATATTAAATGCTTTTGTGGCTAATATGCCCTTTTAGTGGCATCCAGGCTAGCTTCAGGGTGAGCACTCTAACAATGCATGTGTTTTCTTCTAATTAGAGCATCATCATTATTTTGAATACTTGATATGAAAACATTCTGTTGGATTTGAAACCCATTTGCATTATCACAAGAAATTTCAACATTACATTTGCCAGTGTAAAAAAAAGTGGTTAGCTCCTTTAAATTCATTTTCAACTATGGCAAATTTTGGATAGCTGTAAAAATGGTTTTAAATTTTTTATCACCTACCAGTATGAATAAATTTTCTTGCCAATAGTGACTATCAAAAATTTGAGAAGATCATCATTAAAAGGTCATTATCAGGAATTGAGTACAGCCTTGTCAAGCAGAAACCTGTACAAAATTATGTTAATGGGAAATAATGGCAAAGTAAGATCCAACCAGACCAGCCCACTCCCAGATAACAACTATAAAGTGTGGATGTCATAAAAAACAAACAGCCCCCTGAAGGTGCTGAAGAGTACACAGAAGCAAGTATATTCCTCTGGGGAGTCCATGCCCACAGGAGACTTGTATGAGGTTACTTGTTATTTTCAAAGCTTTTAGCCTGAGGTCAAACATGGTTGGCATGAANAACAACTATAAAGTGTGGATGTCATAAAAAACAAACAGCCCCCTGAAGGTGCTGAAGAGTACACAGAAGCAAGTATATTCCTCTGGGGAGTCCATGCCCACAGGAGACTTGTATGAGGTTACTTGTTATTTTCAAAGCTTTTAGCCTGAGGTCAAACATGGTTGGCATGAAGCATGGGGGACTTAGGGGTATCAATGGAAAAACCAAGCTTTCTTTCTTGGGGAACCACCGAATGTGGGTCAACAGTAGTCACTAGAGAGAGAGAGGCAAAATACCAGAGATAAACCCCACGGTTCTGCCTTCACATAGCTCTGGCTAACTCATAAGCCACGCACACAGAGGAAAGAATCAAAGCCACTCAGTTAAAGACTACGGATCTGAACTGAGATCAGACCCAACAATCAAAACACAGAGATTACAGTTGAAGTCTCACCAATGTAATCTCCCAACAAAACAAGACCAACAAACATTTATTTGGGAAATATGAAAGAATCCAAAATCTCCAAACTGGTCAGAATTTCTAGGATATAATTTTTTAAAAATCTGATATACAAAGAAATAGGAACATATGAGAAAAAAAAAATATGACCTATGGTCAACCTTGAATTAGCAAAATGAATTTTTAAAGAGGTATTTTAACTATCCTCAATAAAGTAAAATAAAATATGCTGGTGATAATCAAAAAGTTACCATAAGCAAATAAAAATAATGAAAAAGAAACAATGAGAAGTCTCTAAATGAAAAGTACAATATCTGAAAAATTTTAAGTCCCTGGATAGATCTAACAGCATGCTACTGACACAGGAAAGAGTATGTGAACTTGAGGAAAGTTTAATCAAAACTATCCAAGCGGCCGGCTGCGACGGCCGGCGCCCTGAGCGCAAGCGTGGCCGAGAGGACTACCCCACGTCCGAGGTCAAGGGCAGCGGCCGAGAGTGCCAGGCTGCGATGGTGCAGGAACGGCTGAGAGGAGCCACANTGGCAATAAGGAGTTCATGATCTGAGCCATAGTCAGCTCCCAGTCTTGTTTTTGCTGAGTGTATAGAGTTTCCCCATCTTTGGCTGCAAAGAATATAATTAATCTGATTTCGGTATTGACCATCTAGTGATGTCCATGTGTAGAGTCTTCTCTTGTGTTGTTGGAAGAGTGTGTTTGGTATGACCAGTGTGTTCTCTTGGCAAAACTCTATTAGCCTTTACACTGCTTCATTCTGTACTCCAAAGCCAAATTTTCCTGTTACTCCAGATGTTTTTTGACTTCCTACTTTTACATTCCAGTCCCCTATAATGAAAAGGACATCTTTTGGGGGTATTAGTTCTAGGTCTTATACATCTTCATAGAACCATAGAATAGGACTTTATATGAGTAAAGTGAAGAAAGTGAAATTCGCTCAGTCATGTCCACTCTTTGCTACCCCATGGACTGTAGCCCTCCAGGCTCCTCTGTCCTTGGGATTCTCCAGGCAAGGATACTGGAGTGGGTTGTCATGCCCCCCTCCATGGAATCTTCCTGACCCAGGGATTGAATCCAAGTCTGCCAGATTGCAGGTGGATTCTTTATGGACTGGGGCACCAGGGGAGCCCCATAGGAGTAAAAGTTTCTAGTAAATGGTGACAAAGACAAAACTGAAGTTGCTCAATACGTCTCCTGTGCCTGGAAGATAATCTGGCATATAATTTACACTTAAGAACAAATGCATTAAACTCCACTTCAGTATTGCAGTTTAGTAAACTTGTTTTCTTTATGGAGGAAAGTGTTAAATTTTATTTTTAAAAAACATATTTTTCCATGATTAAACATGATTTCTGAAGGTTGTTTTTACTTGTATTTTGCTTTTGATATGGCCAGATATTCAGCTTGTTTTTAATAGCTCCTAATGTTTTCAGAAAAATAAAAATAAATTAGTTTCTTATAAAAAAAATAACAAGTACATTAATTAATTAATCTTTTAGGTAGGAAAAAATTGCAGGAGTAGTTACTGAAATATGTGAAAATTCTGCCTCAAAAGAAAGATTGGAAGAATAAACTCTCATCATAAAGTCAGTAGCAGAAAAGGGCCACCATCTGTATTGTGGGACAATGTGTCTATAGCCCAGTGGGATAGTGTGGTTCTCCAGCAGTGAAAGTACCATGAACTACCATTGATTGATTTGGCCTTATTTTGAGTTTTTGATCCTTTCCAGTGTACCCCACGCTCCCTCCAAAAAACCCCTTCTAGTATTCAAAAGTCTGAGGCTTCCCAGGTGACCCTAATGGTAAAGAACCTGTCTGCCAATGCAGAAGACCTAAGAGAACATGAACATGGGTTCAATCCCTGGGTTGGGTAAATCCCCTAGAGGAGAGCATGGCAACCCACTCCAGCATTCTTGCCAGGAGAAATCCATGGACAGAAGAGCCTGGCGGGCTACAGTCCATAGGATGGCAAAGAGTCAGATACGACTGAAGCAACATAGCACTCACACATTCAAAAGTCCCATTCAAAGACAGAAAGCTGGAGATTTAATAACAGTGTGTGGCTTGTGATTAGAATAATCCCCCATTGATAATTCATATATTAAGCATGAGGTGCACCAAAGGCCATCCACATTCTATATGCCAAATATTTCCTTCCTAGGGAAAATAAACTTTGTAATTCTAAACTGATCACACTTCCAGCTATCTCCTATTACATTAGTGACTCAGCCTTGAGCTCCCACAACAAACTTAATTCTCATTACACTCAGTAAAAAAAAAAAAAAAATCCAGCCCATGCTTATCTACAAGGAAGAAGGTAAGTTGCACAAAATCAAACAGCAATATATTGCTGCTGTTCTAAAAAAGAATTGCTACTCTAGAGAATTCTCCCTTCCTAAATGACTATAAAGGCCCCTTGCTCCAGAAAAGTCAGAAGAAAAATTACCTCCCAGCTTGCGCATTTATTTTTATGGCCATAGTTGATTGTTCCCTCCCACCTCTGCCTCCAACATACCCCAGTGCCTGTCAATTCCCAGACCTAATCCTACACCAGTTTCCAAAGTCCCACCTGGGCCAGTTTCCTGAAATGACATGATATGCTCGGCTTCTGTCAGGCAGCCACGTCAAGAATTATAAAGTGAATGAGTCTATCTGTCTTTATAAGTGCGTTGTGAACTTTATAGTTTAATATTAAACTTGCATCATAAAAAATGGCTCATAAATGGCTAATAAAAGCCTAGTTTACAGCTTATAAAGTGTATCAGTACTTTACATGGGTTGGCTTTGGAAGATTTATGTGCCAGCTCTTTGTCTCTTGGTTAAAGATTATTTCCATACCACCCCTCCCGCTGAAAAAAAAACATTAAAAATAACTATTGAAAAATGGCCTTTTGGTTGAACTCTGTGTGGTACCAAATTGGAGGCATTCAAAAAACTCAGACTTGGTGGGCTGGTGCTAATTAACGTCACAGGAAATGCCTGAGGTTCCTGAGAAGCCCAGGGTGGGTGATAGCGTGGGGTCTCCTTGGGAGACACAGCAAGTTCAGACAAACTGGCAGTAACCCTGACCTGAATTCAAGTCTACACGACCCTTAGTAGCAAATTGGGCATTAGTCCCAGCTCTGAGGGCACAGAGAGCTTTATGAAAACAGCAGAAAGGCCAATACCCTAAGCTGTCAACCGGAGAGAGAGTGGGCTCCCGTCAAGAGCACTTGGAAACTCTTTTAATGACTTCCTCAAGATGGCCCGCTCCCTCCTCCTGCCTGCCTTCCTGTCTGCTCTGCTTAATGCGCTCCTGATATATGTGACTGCAATCCAGTCACCCCCTCCACCCTATTTCACTTTTTATTACCCAGTGAGCTGCTTTATCCAGGTTTATATACTTCATTATGTTCTCTGCTGTCACCTCTCTTATTTCATCTTTGATTTTTACTCCAGCTCAGCGGCTGGCAGCTGTGTTGCCACCGCCATCTCCCCACCTACCTCCCAGGGCCCCTCTGTGGTGCCCGAGAGCAAGGTCTTCTATTCCATATTGACTTCTTACTCAAGACATTGGCAAGGAGGCAGCAGTTTGTGACTCAGCACCTCAGATGTGAGGGTAGGAACCCAGCTTACTGCCTCGGTTTTGTCACCATGTAGCTGGGATGCTTTTGAGCAAGGGTCCAGGAGATCTGGGTTCGATTCCTGGGTCAGGAAGATCCCCTGGAAAAGGGAATAACAACCCACACTGGTCTTCTTGCCTGGAGAATTCCATGGACAGAGGAGGCTGGTGGGCTGTCAGGTCGCAAGAGTCATACATGACTGAGCCACCATCACTTTCACTTTAATCCCAACCTCTGGGATCTAATGCTGAATGATTTGACATGGAACTGATGCAATAATAGTAGAAATAAAGTACCCAATAAATGTAATGCTTTTGAATCATCCTGAAACCATCCCCCACTGACCCCTGGTCCATGGAAAAAAATTGTCTTTCACAAAACCAGTCCTTGGTGCCAAGACAGTTAGGGTCAGCTACTTTGGGGCCTTTAGTCAACTTTTGAGAAGATCAAATATGAAAGAGCAGTGATAGAACTAAATGATCTCCAAGGTACCCAAACGATTCTCAGAGGCTGCCTGATCTACCAAGTTTGGACAAGAGCTTTCTGCTTCCCACCCAAGATTGTTAATCAAGACAAAGTGAGATTACGACAAAAATCCAAGATCTTTGGATATTCTAGCACTCTTTCTCGGAGAAGGCAATGGCACCCCACTCCAGTACTCTTATCTGGAAAATCCCATGGATGGAGGAGCCTGGTGGGCTGTCGTCCATGGGGTCGCTGAGTCAGACACGACTGAGCGACTTCACTTTCACTTTTCACTTTCATGCATTGGAAAAGGAAATGGCAACCCACTCCAGTGTTCTTGCCTGGAGAATCCCAGGGATGGGGGAGCCTGAGGGCTGCCGTCTATGGGGTCACACAGAGTCAGACACGACTGAAGCAACCTAGCAGCAGCAACAGCAGCACACTCTAAACCTACAAGATTCTATTAGTTAAAAGGTGATTTCATCACCTTCATTGTAAGTATACAGTTGTATTTTTCCTTTCTCAAGATCAAATAATAAAGAATTATGCCCCTCAATGGATACATGTGTTGTGTATGGCTGAGTCCCTTCGCTGTTCACCTGAAACTATCACAGCATTGTTAATCGGCTATGCCCCAATACAAAATAAAAAGTTAAAAAAAAAAAAAAAGAATTATGCCCCTCCTGCATTTTTTAGGGGATCTCTTCTGTGTTTTCTCAAGACAGGTATTCAATCACCCTTGCATTTACAGAATGAGATACCAGAGAGAAGAGGTCAAAGAAATAAAAAGCAAAGAGTCTGCCTTTCCTTACCAACTTGTTACATCAAAAATGGCATGCCTGAGGGGAGGAGAATGGCTTCAGTCCTTCTTGAAGGAGAAAAGACTGCAGCCACATCTCAAGGCAGCGATGGCTCTTCATAATCCTTAAAATGACATTAAATGGGTTTTAATTTCAAAGATTTGGAAAGTGAGGCACTTCTCTTTAATGAATTGCTTCATATATGCCAAATATTGGTGACTAGAGCTGCTTGGACACACAGGGAACAGCATGAGCTCAAGTCTCTCTACATTTTCATTTCAGAATGTTGAAAAGAAGCCAAACCTTTAATCATCAATTAGAGCAAGTACAAATTAGGGTGCTCCATGAGCTCCCTTCTTTGTTTTGATTTGAGGAACTTCTCCTTCTCAAAAAAAAAAAAAAAAAAAAGTTCAAATAGAAGTTTCACAGCTCTGTCCCCCTCCTCAGATAATGATCAAAAAGAGAGAGGATCCTGGACCAAGGTCAATTATTTCCCTATGATTCATTTACTTGAATCTGAGAAGAGACGGAGCTTTTATGTGATGATCATAAAGGTGGGAAGATGGTGTGAGATCTTCCTCTGTCACCATGTAGCTGGGATGCTTTGAGTAGGGGTGCAGGAGATCCAGGTTCGATTCCTGGGTTGGAAAGATACCCTGTAGAAGGAAATGGCAACCCACTTCAGTGTTCTTGCCTGGAGAATTCCATAGACAGAGGAGCCTGGCGGGCTACAGTCCATGGAATCACAAAGAGTCAGACACAGCTGAGCAACTAATACTTTCACTTTTCAGATGTATTGACAATGGTGAGACATTTCTGACCTGGCCTGGTTTGGCCCTTATCAAAAGCTCTATAGTGATGTTAAGAAGGATTTTGTTTCCATTTCTCAGCATCAAAGGGAGACCTTTTACGACCTTATGGGCTTCAGCATACCAGGCTTCCCTGTCCTTCACCATCCCCTGGAGTTTGCCCAAACTCATGTCCATTGAGTCAGTGATGCCACCCAAACATCTCATCCTCTGTCACTCCCTTCTCCCACCCTCAGTCTTTCCCAGCATCAGGGTCTTTTCCAGTGAGTCAACTATTGTGCATCGGTGTCCAAAGTATTGGAGCTCAACTTCAGTATCAATCCTTCCAATGAATATTCAGGGCTGGTTTCCTTTAGGATTGACTGGTTTGATCTCACAGTCCAAGGGACTCTCAAGAGTTCTCTCCAGCATAATTCAAAAGCATCAGTCTTTGACATTCAGCTTTCTTGATGGTCCAACTCTCAAATCCATACATGACTACTAGAAAAAAACATAGCTTTAACTCTATGGACCTTTGTCAGCAAAGTGATGTCTAAACTCTAATCCTGGAACAACACTTAAGAGTTTCCCCAACCCCACCATATCTGTTCACAATTCCACAGCTGTGCATACTCCTCCTCTCTCTGAAACATTAATCCCTGATCTATTTGGAAACCTTCTGTTCTTCTATCAAGGCTCTGCTCAAACACAGAGGCTAGCCCAACAGCTCCAACTATGCTAGAATCCACAGGTTTACTCGCATTGAAGACACAATCATCTCAGCATCTAGTAAGCACTCTCAACCCAGTTGTTACTGTTGTTGTTGAGTTGCTAAGTCATGTCCAACTCTTTGTGACCCCATGGACTGTAGCTCACCAGTCTCCTCTGTCCACGGGATTTCCCAGGCAAGAATACTGGAGCGGGTTGCCATTTCTCTCTCCAGGGGATCCTCCCAAAGGGACCAAACCCATGTCTCCTGCTTAACAGATGGGTTCTTTACTACTGAGCCACCCGGGCGGCCCTTAAGTCCAGAGGGGATTGCAAAAATCTACAGGACAAACAGATGCTTCTCCATCAAAGAGTTAAGCATCATCTAGTTGAGGAGTAAGATTCATTCCATAGAACAATATGAGAGAATGTACAATCAAGCTCCAATTTGGGCAGAATAGATTATAAATGCCAAAGGAAGGGAGAGAAGGGGAAAATGCAACCCAGCTGATTCTGCAAAAACTCCAACCATGGCTCCTATGTATACAACAGCTGAAAATGGTCTGTTGCTACCCACTCTACTTCCACCAGCAGAGTATTGAAATTTTCTCCCCACCCCAGTGTAAGGGATTGAAGAAAAAAAAAAAAAAAAGGCAGGAGGAAGAAGAAAGCAAAGGATTATAAACATTCTTACCTAGAAAGGGAAACAGAGTAGAAATGCAAATGAGGTTGTCAAAATTTGCTTCACTTCTTTCCCCCAAGCAATTCTACTTCTGGGTGTTTATCCTAGAGAAATATTCTGAATGCACAAAGAGTCAGTGTTGTTAGTAATGGAGAAAAATTGCAAACGAGTCCATCAGTAAAAGACTGGTTGAACACATTTTGTTATAGCTGTACTGTGGAATCCGATTGCAGGCATTAAAAGAGAATGGTGTGTTTCTTTATGTACTGTCATGGAAAGACCATCAAAATCCATTATTAAACAGAAAAAAAGATAGCAAGTTGGAGAAACACTGCTATGGTATGATGGAGTTTGTGTAAAACACAGAGGCAGAAAATACTCCATCTCTGTGCAATCATTCATTCAGTCAGTCAGCCATCAACAGTTATCTGTCAGCTCCTATTATGTGCCAGGCAACATCCTGAGTGCTGGAGAATCCACAGTAAACAAAACAGCAAAAATCCTTACCCTCCCAGAGTTTCCATCATAGGAGGAAGACGCAGACATGAAGCAAATAAGTAAGATGATGGGAAGAAGCCCGAAGAAAAATAAAAAGACCGTGGGGTGGTAAGGGCAGAGGGGAAGGAGTGCCTGGGGCAGGGACATTGCTATTTGAATAGAGTAACAGAGAGAGCAGAGGCCTGAAGGAAGTGAGGGTGTTGTGACCATCTAGGGGGAGAGTATTCCAGGCAAAAGGGAGAGCCATTGCCAAGGGCAATGTGGTACTGGTGAAGACTCTTGAGAGCCCTTTGGACTGCAAGGAGATCAAACCAGTCAATCCTAAAGGAGATCAACCCTGAACATTCATTGAAAGGATTGATGCTGAAGCTCCAATACTTTGGCCACCTGATGTGAAGAGCCAGCTCATTGGAAAACACTCTGATGCTGGGAAAGATTGAAGGCAGGAGGAGAAGGGGATGACAGAGGGTGAGATGGTTGGATTGAATCATTGACTCAATGGACACGAGTTTGAGCAAACTCCGGGAGATAGTGAAGGACAGAGAGGCCTGGTGTGCTGCAGTCCATGGCGTCACAAAGAGTTGGCCATGACTGAGTGACTGAACAATAGCAACGATTACCAAGGGCAAAGTGACTGGGATGGGGCAGAGTCAGGAAAAAGGGGAGTAGAAGCAATGGGACAGAGAGGTGGAGGGGTACTTCCTACAGAGCTTCAGAGGCCATTCTTTTTTTTTTTTTAATTTCTTAAAATATTTACTTATTTGGTTTTACCAAGTCTTAGTGGTAGCATGCAACCTCTCAGTTGTGGCCTGTGGGATCTAGTTCCCTGACCAGGGATTGAACCCAGGCCCCCTGCATTGGGAGTTCGGACTCAACTGCTGACCCACCATGGAAGTCTCCAGAGGCCATTCTGATGACTTCAACTTTCATCCTGAATGAATCAACAAGCCACTGAACCACGGGGCAAAGCATGATCTGAATTCACCTTCAACCAGGCCACTCCAGCTACTGTGTTGAGAACAGATCACTGGAGAGCAGGAATGGAGATTTCTGGAAGTCCGGTTAGGATCCTAAAACATGACCCTGTAAGAAACACTGGTGACTTGGGCTGGAATGACAGCAGGGGGACTGGGAAGAACTGGTTGAATCCTGGCTGCATTTTGAAGGTCAAGCCAATAGGATTTCAAAATGGCATGAACGTGGAGTACAGAAAAAGAGGCTTTTTTTTTTGCAAAGCACATGAAGGAATGAAAAGGCGATTAACTGAGGTGGGGAAAACTATGGGAGGAACCAGTTTAGGGAGGCCTATGTATCCACATAATGAGAACAGAAATGAGTGGATAATTTGTTTTCCCCTAGATTCCCTCATTTCTTTTCCTTCCTGTCCAAACTAGTAGCTAAACTATCATTCCAAGAGCCAGGGATTTGAGTGGAGCAGAAAGAGAAGTTGTCTGCAGTTCAAGGATGGGTCTCATGGTGTAAAGAACTGATGGAACCCTATTGAGGCCATGGTCTGGGGTCTTTGAGCAGGACAATAGCAGTGTATCTCCAGAGAAAGGACACCCCCAACCCCACCTGGGCTGAGGAGGAAGAGAGAAGTCTGCAGGGTCTGGACTGGGAACCAGGTCCCTGATTTCAGCAGTCCTGCGGGGGATCCAGCAGAAACTTGGGGAGACTGTGGGATGGGCTGGTCCTTCGGCTCAGATTCTGTCACCCCTGCAGACTTTCCAGCCTGTGTGAAGTGGGGGGCAGCAGAAAGGGCCATAATTTAGGGAAACGACAAGGGTAGGGACAAGGGCCATCTGAGAAGTAACATATGGAAGCCAATGACCAAAACCCCACGGGCACCTGCCATGCCTTAGAACAACGTAAAACCCACCAGGTAGCCCAAAGTGATGGCAATTAAATTTTCTGCCAGCTTGACAGAGCAAAGGCTTGGAAACAGATATGACCCTGAGTGACAGAAAGTGAGAAACACAGTATCTCTTCAACATCTGAGTTTGTGTGGTTAGATTTATGTCCTCCAGACAGACTAATGCATATCAAATGGTCTAGGAGAGCACAAACTAAGCAGCTTTATTCTCTGAGCTCTGTGTTGTTGATTATATATATATGCACACAAGATAGATAGATAGATATGTCATAGATAGACCTATATATCTGTGTTGAGATTCCCTGGTGGCTCAGCAGTAAAGAATCCAGCTGTAGTGCAGGAGCCACAGGAACATGGGTTCGATCCCTGGGTCAGGAAGATCCCCTGGAGGAGGGCATGGCAACCTACTCCAGTATCCTTGCCTGGAGTATCCCATGGGCAGAGGAGCATGGTGGGCTACAGTCAGTAGGGTCTCAAAGGGTCTTACACAACTAAAGCCACTTGGTGCACACATGCATATATTTGTGTCATGCTTGTGTAATTAGTATTATTATTTTTTTTTATCCTCGCTTCATTTCAATGCCCAGCTATTGAGAAATCCTGGTTTTTTTAAAAAAAAAAAAAAAAAACACCCTTTTTGTTCACCAGTCATCCTTTAGCCACCACATTTTGCTGTACAAATGGATTTTTATCCCATGCAATAATAAAAGGTTTCTCAAGGAAGGGAATATAAATTCATTTTTCTTGTAAATGAAACTATATATTTTAAATATGCCAGGTAAAATAACTGCATGAAGAAATTTCACTAAAGCCACTCGTCAAGTGAACATCATTCTGTGCACACACACACACCCTCCTCCAACAAATCTGATTTGAAAGATCCATCTGCTTGGCATAGCTGATTGCATTTAAGTACACCACGCTTTCAGACATAAAGATCTATCTCCACAATAGCTCTCTTGTAACATCATCTTGTTCTGAGACTAAGACTCTTGAGCAGGAGGGAAAGATGTATAGTTTGAATGCAGAGAGTGGCTGCAGGAACGAGATCAATGGTAGACCAGTCACTTCAAGGGAGGTGCACCTTCCCTCCCCATTGAGGAAAGGGAGGAATCGGTCATCTCCTTGAACCATTTACGGGCTTTCCTGGTGGCTCAGATGATAAAGAAGCTGCCTGCAATGCAGAAGACCTGAGTTTGATCCCTGGGTCAGGAAGATACCCTGGAGAAGGGAATGGCTACCCACTCCATTATTCTTGCCTGGTGAATTCCATGGACAGAGGAGCCTGGTGGGCCACAGTCCATAGGGTCACAAAAAGTCAGGCAGGACTGAGCAACTAACTCCTTCACTTTCATTTTTGAGCCATTTAAAGAGGGATGATCAGTAAACTCAGTCTTCCTAGATGATTACTCAATAATCCTAAACATGCCCTAGGGGCTCAGGGAGTTCTCCCAGGCACACAGACCCATGTGCAACGGAAATTTGGAGAATGAAAGGCTGCAGTGTGCAAGATTCCCAAAGTCCCCATCAGCATCCTGAATCTGACTCCTGGTCAAGCACCTTGGCTCCTGTGACAAACCTTAGATCTGTAACCCATCCAGGTCCAAGAAACCATGCAGGCCCTGATTGGACAAGCTTCTTTGTGTCTGAGTTGACCATAATCAAACCTTCCTAATGGGATTCTCCAGGCAAGAATACTGGAGCAGGTTGCCATTCCCTTCCCCAGGAGATTTTCCCAACCCAGGGATTGAACCCAGGTCTCCTGCATTGCAGGCAGATTCTTTACCATCTGAGCCACCAGCAAACCCTAAAATATTCCTAAGTGAAAACTTTCCAGTTGCTCCAAAGAACCTGGGGCTAGGTGCTGTAAACACTTGGCTGTCTCCTGGATGTAGAATCTGCCCTCTTCTCTGTTTTCTACAAGCCCCTTCTGAAAGGAACTCTGATCCCCTGAAGAATCAGATGTCTTCTGATTCCGAAGAAATAAGTGCCTTATCAAAGAACAATCATGGACTTCCCCGGTTGTCCGGTGACTCCACGCTTCCAGTGCAGAGGGCACAGTTCTTATCTCTAGTCAGGGAACTAAGATTCCACATGCTAGAGCATAGCCCAAAAATAAAAATTTGTTAAAAACAATAAGGCCAGTATTCCCTGCAATGGCTACTGAGACACACACTCCACTGTGGATTCCAAAGCACCCTTCCTCTCCAGGGCCACCTCCCCAACAAATCCTGTCCCCAAGCATAGGCTATCCAAGTAGGGAGAGATCAATAAACCCAGTTTCACCACATCTTCACATCACACCTGCCCTCAGGATGGGCTACATAATTTGTGGGGTCCAGTGCAAAATGAAAATATGGGGGTCACTTATTCAAAAAGTGGGCTTTTCAGGTGGTGCTAGTGGTAAAGAACTTGACTGCCAGTGTAGGAGACATATAAGAGATGCAGGTTCGATCCCTGGGTTGGGAAGTTCTCCTGGAGGAGGGCAATTCAACCAACTCTAGTATTCTTGCCTGGAGAATCCTACAGAGGAGGCTGGCAGGCCACAGTCCATAGGGTCTCAGGGAATCAGATATAACTGAAGCAAGTTAGCTCGCACACATACCCATTCAAAAATTATTGAGAATCTAATACAAATTAAAAGTTGTTAAGAATTTCAAGACAGGCCTGGTGGTCTAGTGGCTAAGACTCCACACTCCCAAGGCAGGGGACCAGTGTTCGGTCCCTGGTCAGGGAACCAGATCCCACGTGCTGTGACTAGGAGTTCGCATGCCACAAATAAAAGATCCCCCACGCTGCAACTGAGACTCAGCACAGCCAAATAAGCAAATACGTGCCACTGAGTCGTACCCTCAGAAAAGAAAAAGAATTTCAGGACAGCACCATTGGAGCGTTAAACCAAGTGGAAGCCCTTTCTGGACCCTATGAGACTGCGTACGCCATGTGCCTGCGAGGCCAGCCCTGTTGACCCTGTCTACCCAAGGCCCACCCCCGTTCAGTAATGGAGCAGCAACGCTTCCTTCCATCTCCCCTCTCTAATGGTCCCGGGTCAGACCAGAGGAGAACCACCCAGTCCTGCCCAGGATCCAAGGGCTGATGAACTAGACCAGCTGAATTGTCCTGGAGTCAGGCCGTGTATAGGGAGGGAGAAAGACATATTGCTAGAAGGGGGACCTTCCCAGGTCATAAAAGGAAAACAAAAAAACCCAAAAACAAATCACTCGGGGAATGAGTTGGGGATGTTAAGGAGGTAGGAGTGGGAGGGGAACTTTTGAATATCTGGAGTAAGCATGGGCCTTACTGAAACTTCCCAACAAGTGGAGAGAGCATCGTGTTAGACAATTGAGAAAACTGAGGCTCAAACAGTAAGAAATTTGCTTCAAGTTATGCAGGTAGAAAAGACCCTGATACTGGGAAAGACTGAGGGCTGGAAGCAAAGGGGGCAACAGAGGATGAGATGGTTGGATGACATCACTGACTCAATGGACATGAGTTTGAACAAACTCCGAGAGACCGTGAAGGACAGGGGAACCTGGTGTGCTGCAGTCCATGGAGGCGCAAAGAGTTGGCCACAACTTAGTGTTTGAAAAATACCAAATGCAGACAGCAACCCGTGAACAGGTGTTACTGTGTCTTTGTCTTCAGGAAACCACTTTGAGGCAATTTTTGGATATCCTCACTAACAACCTTAAATCCTCAAATTTGAATTTCTACAGAAACAAACAAAAACACGAACTACTCAATACATTTAAATGCTATTATGGACCAGACACAGAGCTGAGGGCTTTTGCATGTGTTTTACATTTAAACCTCTCCCGACACTAATATGTAGGCACTACTGTTTCTTCATTTGGTAGGAGTTAAAGTTTAAGAATACAGGTTTCCCGGGTGGCTCTGTGGTAAAGAATCTGCCTGCCAGTGCAGGAAACACAGGAGACATGGGTTCAATCCCTGGGTCAGGAAGGTCCCCTGGAGAAGGAAATGGCAACCCGCTTCAGTATTTCTTGCCTGAAAAATTCCATGAACAGAGAAGTCTGGCAGGCTGCGGTCTGTGGAGTTGCAAAGAATTGAACGTGACTGAGTGTCTGAGCATGCACACACAAAGGGTAAGGAAATCACCCACTGCTCCCCTGTCTAGGAAAGGGCAAGTCACATTTCAAATCCAGAAACAGCTGTCTGCAAGACCATGAACCACTGTTTCCTTCTGTTTTCTTAAATGATGAGACAAACGTTTCTAGAACCAGGTCAGAAGGAGAGAGGGTACATGTCGATACAGATGACCTTTCTTTAAGACCTTGCCTCTAAGGAGTATAAAGAATGATTCTGCCTACATCCACAGGCGTTTACAAAACTCGATGTTGCCAACATGCAGGACTTCTAAAGACTGTTTCCACTGAGAGTTTGGGTCTATATTAGAAACAAACACCACTGGCATGTAAACATGCTAAAAGGATAAAAATTTGTTAAAAGAGGTGGCAATCAAGAAATCTAAAACAGGCAGGAAAACTGGCCATACGTCCAGGAAGCATCATCAACCAGCTGGTGCCACTGGGTCTCTGGGGTTTGTTCCTTTTGTTGGATAAAATGAGCTTAATTGGAAGAAGTAATTTCTAAAGGCCTAATTAAGCTCTATGGTTTTCAGAACTCCTATTATCTATAAAACTTGCAATACTTCTTATTCCTTTCTTTGTTCATTTGCTTGTTCATTTGTTTGGTTGGTTGGATTCAAAGGCTTCTGGGCTTACCTTCCTGGGAAAATTTCTGTGATCAACTACTTATAGTGAATAAAAACATCC
This sequence comes from Neotragus pygmaeus, assembly GCA_006410875.1. Taxonomy (NCBI): domain Eukaryota; kingdom Metazoa; phylum Chordata; class Mammalia; order Artiodactyla; family Bovidae; genus Neotragus; species Neotragus pygmaeus. The sequence goes on along the minus strand of SJYV01021741.1, from coordinate 426,302 downwards.
ACCATGGACTTTCCTGATGGTTCAGTGGTTAAGAATCTGCCTTGAATGCAGCGACATGGGTTCAATCCCTNCACGCCCCCGCCAGCCCCTCACCAGCCGCTGCTGCTCCAGAAGAAGGTCAGCCTCTTCCTTTTCCTTTCTGTACTGGTTCTCCAGATCCTGAAGCCTGGAGTTAGGTGGGAGGGGAGGCAAAGCTGTGAGGTTCCGGAGCCACCTCAGTGGGGCATCTAACACCAGGAGGATGCTGGGGGCTGAGGGCCTGGGCGGGACAGCCAGGAGGGCCTGGGGCCTGATCACCCTCCCACGCACCTCTTCTCCATCTCCAGCTTGATGTCAATGCCTTGCTGCTCCAGCAGTTCCTTCTGGGCAAAGTTCCAGTCAACGGGCTCGGAGGGCGGTCCTGGGGGTGGGGGTACCCCTCGCTCCCGCTCCAGCCGTGCCTGCTCTGGGTGATTGAAGCGGAACACGTGGTTCTTGCCCATCACGATCCTATTCCCTGAAGGAGGGAGGAGAAAGATGTGGGCTCACTCCCCAGAGCAGGACCCCTTCCTCACGCCCTAGGTGTAAGGAAGCCCACACACCGTCTCTCCCTTCACCCCAAGCCCAGGGCAATCAGAGCCAAGGCTCCCCCAGTTGACCCTGGGGACTGCCCTGTCCCTGAGAGTCACAGGAAGTCAGGAACTGGGCATCCTCTTCCTGTTGCCCTGAGGCAGCAAGACAAAGCAAACCCTGGCTCCTCTCCCCTTCCCAGTCAACCTTCATATCCCACTGTGTGTCCTATTTATCTCTGAGTCCTGCCCAGGATTCACCCACGAAGCTCTTCCTTGCACAGCCAGGCCCCTCACTACACCCTCCCCTACCTGACTTCAGCACCACGGGCTCGGTCACAAGTTTCCCATTGACATAGGTCTCAGCTCCTTCGCAGGGCTCCAGGGTGACCACCACTGAGGCAAGGAGAGAGAAGAAGGAGGGATCAGACTCCAAGGGAAGAGGGGTAAGGTCACAGATTCCCACCTTGCATTCCCCTCCAAAACACACATGCACCCCAGTTCCACCCTCCAGTACCTGTTGGGGGTGCCATGGCCCCTCTGGTGGCAGGCAGCATGGGAAAGGAAGAGCAGAAGGAAGGTTAGAGCCCCAGCTGCAGCTCCCACGAGCCTCGGCGGTGGTGGTGGGGGGTGGGTGCTGCCTGTTCACCCTCCACCAGCCTCTCCAGCAGTGGCTTAGCAAGCCTGGAACTCTCAGAGAACGTGGTCTCTCAGGTCCAACTGGTCGGTGGGCCCTGTCTACCATTCCTGCCATCCAGATGACAACTCACTCCCTCCTTCCCAAACAACACTGTGCCTAGCCAGGTCTGGATTTCTCCGGCAGGCTCCTAGCCCGACTTGTGTCTGAAGCAGCTTGCAAAGTGCTACCTGTCTAATCCTCTCAAGTCACAGTCCACAGATCCCTATCTTCATGGGATGAGATTAAAATCAACCCAAGCCACGGTATATCAAGGTACTCCTTGTACAAATCACAGAACCCTCCTCTTGCCTGAGGCAGCTCCCTGTCCTCAAGGACAAGTGCCCCATGGTCAGGGGGCCCTGAATTTCAAAGACCCCGACTCCCTAGTGGAGGGACATTGAGCAGTCACCTGATCTCTCAGAGCTATACAATGGGATAACAAAGTCTTTCCATGCAGAGTGGCTGAAAGGCTCAAACACAGTGATGCACAAAAATGAGTTATTTATGTTACAAGGAATAGAGAAACCAGAACAAATGGTAACGTAAAGCAAAAATGGGCCTATGGGTACTGCTGCTGTTGCTGCTGCTGCTAAGTCGCTTCAGTCAGGAGAACAAAAATAGCAAAGAGGAACTTGGCTGAGGGGCAGAGGACTGGAAATGATCATGGGAAAGTGCTAACTTTTGAGTTGATGCTTGAAGGGAAACTCAGATCAAGGGGCAGAAATGATGGAAAAGATGGCAGACAGATGGAATAAAACATCACTTGTGCCCAAGCCCAGCAATGGAAGGTGGTGGCAGAGGACAGGATGAGATGACTGTAAGGCCATGAGCTGGCTCTTTTGCCCTTATTTCCCACCACACCCCAAATTCATCCATCCATTCCACAAATATACTGGGCCCCTATAATACACCAGGCACTATTTTAGGTCCTGGAAATACAGGAGATAAAAGCATAATTGCTTCTTATACAGACATCACTTCTACTTGGTAAGATGATAAACAAGTAATTGAGCAAATAATCTAAAGTCAGGGTTGGGCAGTGATAGTTGTAATGGAAGGAAATGGGGCTGGGGAGAACCAAGGTGAACCCACAGAGATCTGAACGGAGGCAGCCAGGACTCACAGCTCTGGCCCTAGAGCCAGCCATGCTGCATCCCAACCTAGTTCTCCTGCTAGCTGTGTGTGCCACGCTCAGTCGTGTCTGACTCTTTTGCAATGCTGTGTGCTAAAGCCCACCAGGCTCCTCTGTCCGTGGAATTCTCCGGGTGAAAACACTGGAGTGGGTTGCTATTTCCTCCTCCAGGGTATCTTCCCAAAGCAGGGATTGAACCTGGGTCTCCTGCACTGCAGGCAGATTCTTTACCATCTGAGCCACCAGGGAAGCTAGCTGTGTGGCCTCAGGCAATTCCCCAACCCCAGGAACCTTAGCTCTATCACCTGTGAGCTGTATGAGACAATACAAGTATACGGTAAGTAATAACTATTCTTCCATATTCACGACTGCATTCCTGTGGCCTGCTTTTCTCAGCCTGTCTTTGGTCTTAAGTCTGGTGTTAAGAGCAAAGGCCCAAACAGACTAACCCTTTACACAGCCCTCATCTTTGGCGAGGTCTTCCCAGGTGGCTCCATGGTAAAGAATCTGCTTGCCAAGCAGGAGACTCATGTTTGATTCCTGGGTTGGGGAGGTCCCCTCGAGAAGGAAATGGCCACGCACTCCAGTATTCTGGCCTGGGAAATCCCATGCATGGACAGAGGAGCCTGGTGGCCTAAAGTCCATGGTTTCGCCAACAGTCCGACATGACCGAGCAACTAAACAATGTCTTTAGGGCACAGAACAGCTGCTGTTTTCACTGTGATGTAACCAATGTGTGCCTGTCTTCTTCCCACATACACTCTGAGCTCCCCCTCAAGGGTGGGTTGGCTCCAAGGGCCTTCTGTGGTTTCGGTATCACCCCAGAACACAGCTTGAGGGAACCGCAGAACAGGAACTCGGCACTCACTCACTGGGCTGAACTGATTTAACAGTTCACAGCTCGCAATGCCGGAAGCGTGTGCTGCCACTGGGGACCCGAGCCAGGCGATAATCCACTGACCCTGAACTGGAATGGAAGCCCACCTGGCAGGTGTTCAACCTGAGCTGCAGGCCACGAGAATACATCTTTTCTTATTTTAAAACACGCTCTGATATGCCCGTCTCCCATCCCCCCACCCTACCCACCATCCCCCATCCCGCACTGAGGCACACAGCACCGGCTCGAGGTGGCAGACAGCTCAGCTGTGACACAGCATGGACACCAAGGACTCAGCTGTGACACGGCCAGCCTCCCTGCCCAACTCGCTCCCCAGAGTTCCACTTCATTCGGGCCCAGCTGAATACCAATCAGTCCGTTTAAAAAAAAAAAAAGACTGAACCAGAACAAAATGTGACCTCAGAACACACCCTAAGTGGTCCTTCACCACGAGCGTTGTGGTATCACCTGTCAGACACACTACTGCCTGAGGGCTCGTGATTCCTAAAAGCTTTTGCTGCTGTGGCCAGAAACAGCTAAAAACCTCTGAAAGTTTTACAGCCAAAAGGATACACACGTCAACTAACTGCCTAGAACTTTTGCATTCATAGCTGGACAGGTAAGTGGGTTTTCAGAGATAAATTCAGATATCCCACTGAAAAAGTACAAGTTTTCATAAAAAATGACCATGGTGCTATTTGAGGCTAAAAAATCAAGCGAGAGGGCTGGATCTCCTTTTCCCCAAAATCTTACCCTCTGGAGCCACAGTCTCCTGTTTCTGCCTTGGGGACCTTCACCACCCCTGCCCCTCGTAAACACTCTGCACCCTGAGGGTGGGTGCAGACAGCAGGGCCCCAATGGCTGACCAGGAGCTCGAAGCCCCTCTTAGGGGGGACACGTCCCTCTCACACGGCCACACTCCCAGAGCCCGACCCAGGCCTCTGCATTCAGCATAAGGGAGTGCTCTCTCCTTATCTGGCCACTCCACTCTCACCCCCTCAGCCATTACCTTCTCCGTCTGTCTGAGGGATGCTCCGGAACAGGCAGTGTTGCTCTCGGATGAACTGCCCTGTCAGCTTGATGTCCACATTGACCTGGCCGACCCTGGGGAAGCAACGGCCAACATTTTCTGAGCATGTGCCAGTCATACATTATGCCAAGCCCCTTTGAACCAAAATGTTCCTCCGACTCAATCAACCAAGTATAATTATTCCCATTTCGCAGAAGAGGAAGCTGAGGCTCAGAGACATAAGTAACTTGCCCAAAGTCATGCAGCCTGGCAGTAGTGAAACTGGGGTGTGAGCTCAGATCTGCCTGGCTCCAAGCCTGCATCTGTTATGTACTGTTATATAGCAAAGAGGGAAGGGAACCTGCAGTGGGGTGAATGCTCTCAGTCTCGGTTCCCATATCCTTACCATGATGATCACCAAGGACAGCTGAAACAGCCTGTGGTGGAAGAGGAAGGAACACTCCCACCCACTTATCTCCAGGAGGTGAGAGAGGAGGCTCTGAGACCTGGGGTTCATTAGCATTAGCCAGTGAAGCCACCTGCCACGTGGGCACTGTCCCTCAACAGCGTGGGGCCAGGGTCATGCTTCCCTTCACTCCCCCGACCCCAAGGGAAGGTTCCACTAAGTGACGCCCAGGCGATGGTGCTGCAGGGTAAGAACGCGGTGGTCAAGTTCCCACCCGCTCTCTGCCCCAGGAGATCAGGACCCAGCCACGCCAGCACTCGGCTCGTTTGGTCCCAGGAGGCGTGTCACTCCCACCAAAGGTAGGCTCAGCCGGTTCTCAGGAATCCCAGAGAGCTAGCAGGGCTGCAGAAGAGCTGACCTGAGACCCAGAAGGTCCCCATGAGTTCACTAGGAAAGGCAGGTCCCTCTGTAACCAACCTCCAAAAAGAGAGGGCCCCACAGGCCCAGAGCAAAGGCTACCTGGTGACGCCATCTTTGATGTGGTAGAGCAGACACTCGGACATCAGGGGGTCTTCGTTCAGGTTCACCAGGTGTGGAGTCTGAGGGGTAGGGGGCAGCAGTCAGCAGAGGGCCGTCAGGAGGGAGGGAAGGCACTCTGGCAAACATCTCTGCAGGTGAGCGCTCCCAGCTCCTGCTGCCACTTATCTGACCCACCCTACCCTCTCCTCACACACAGGACACCCCCACCCTTCTAGCTGCTTCCCAGGCCCCACCAGTCTCCCTGCAGGAAACCTTGGCAGCTACCTGCCCCTGCCCTGCTTTCCCTCTGGCCCCAGGCTCATCATTTCTTCCTTCAAAATACACCTTGCCACTTGTGGGGATGTGAGGGGAGGTAACGAGAGAGGACTGCTCAGACGTCTCCTGCCCACACCTCAAGCCCACCTGACTCAAGTCGGCTTCTGCAGACTGTTCCTCTGGGCCTCCCCCATGGCTGGGCCCAGCTCACTTAGCCCAAGCCCCTTTCCAGGGCGTCCTCTCCCCTTCCGAGCTCCCACCGACTGGACTCTGAGCCCTCACTCCTGAAGCAGAGCTCCTACATCCTTGCCTGTCCTCCTGCCTGAAACAGCCTCCCTCCTCGCCCCAGCCCCACCTGTCAAAATCATTCATTTCCCGTCCCTCTTGGTCTGTCTCACATGCCACCTCTTCCACGAAGCTTTCCTAAGCCGTCCACCTGAACACAAGATCCCCTGCCTGTTCTCCAAGGAGTTACTGTGGCCCTTCTAGGTGCAAGACCCTACTGAGGTGCCAGGCAGGACACAGAGATGAGCCAAACCCAAATGCTGCTGTCCCATCAGTCAGGAAATCAGAGTCAACAACGGGAGATAAGATTGGGCGTGGAAACACAATCACAGGTGAGAAACGTATATCTCATAGTAGACTTTCTGAACTTCTCATGCCCTCACTTAGCTCATTTATTCATTTATCCCATTGTATCCTGGAAGGTGCTTATACACAGAGACGAGTACAGTGAAGACCAATGGGAGCTCAGGCGAGTCAGGGGAACTTCATGGAAAAGACAGTATGGGACCTGGTCTCTTGACGATGAGGAGGACGTGAACATGCAGAAGAAAGGAGGGGTTTGAACAAAGGCAGGGAAGCCGGAAAGCACAGGGCACAGGGGGAAACACCCAGCCGTTGAGGCCCCATGTTTCTCTGGAAGTTCCCCTGGACAGGAAGCCCAAGGCTACGTCCATGGTGGGGGCGACGAGTATCGACGTCCGATCCTCCACCAGGCCCCTCAGCAATCATTCTCCAACACCTGCTCTTCTCCAGAAGGACAGTCCTGCCCCTCTCGACCCTGCAGTGTCTGGCCTGCCTTGGGAACGGCAAACATTGATGGGCCCTAGAAGCAGAAAGCAATCTGTCCCCTGGGAAAGGAGACACGATTTAGGACAGCGCTTTTCAATCTCTGTTCAGCCCAGGAACCCTTTGTTCACATGAAACCTTACCTAGAGGCCTAACACATCAAGCAGATAAGTAGAGAGCTGCTCAGGTCGAAGTGGGGGTGGGGGACGCACAGTTCTGTCCTGCTCCCCACTCCCCCTATCTTGGCCCCGTGAAGGAAGCTCCCTCCCAGCCAGGTTTGAAGATGACCAAATTAAGAAGACCTTAGGCCTGGGGCAAGGTCCCAGAATGAAGGGGCTTTCCCGAAAGTTCCTGGCTCTCCCCAGGACAAACTGGAGCTTTGGCCCCAAAGACCGGATTCTTCACTGGACCTTTCCTAGGCTGGAGTCACCCCCACTAAACCTGTTTCTCCTGTAAGTCTAACAGCTTTTTCTCTGAAATCCACATGACTTTTAAACCCATGAGAAAGGGTTCATTTTCACCACCAGAAGAAAATGCAAAAGTTACCTCCTCTAAGACATCTTTTTTTTTAACCAATTAGATTGGCAAAGATGAAAAAGGTGAAGAGGGTAAATGAACGTGGGCTCTCAGATATGTTGCTCTGGGAGTCTAAGTGGGCTTGGTTAATAATCTCTGGAGGCAAAATAGATCAAAATCTGACTGTTGGACCCCAAATCTCCACTCCTAGGAATCTGTTCTACAGACCACAAACTATTTTTAAGACTATCTTCTATAACATTGTTTATAGTATCAGAGAATGGGAAATGACCTACATGTCCATCGGTAGGAAGCTGGTTAAAAAAAAAAAAAATTATTTGATGTCTATACAATAGAATATCCTGACACTGTGGGAAAGAAAAAAAACAACAGCAGACAGAACTATGATGCATTGTTATTTGAAAAAAATAACATGTCAGGTATGAAACCACTGCTACTGCAAAGAGAGAAGTGTGCCTGAGTATGTGGCTGACTTTCTCTCACACACGCCTGCGTGGAGATGACCTCTAGAACCCAGTGGATACTGCTAACAGGACTCGCCTCTGGGAGGGCAAGCTGAGGATGGGAAGGAAGGTTTCCTTTTCACTCCACACATCTCACTGCATGTGAATGCCACCTTTACAAGAACGAAACAAAGCCCCTCCCACTGGTCCCAGGCTTGAGCAGGTGGCATCCTGTGCTGTGAGAACCCTGTCAGTCTGTCCATCCCTGTGGCAGAAGGTCCAGAGGTACCCGGCACCCCAAGGTGATGGATGGGCAAGCCACACCGACAGCCTCTTTCCAGACCCTCCTCCCAGGTGTAGGCCTCTTGGGGACCCCAAAACCCCAGGTTCCTAGCCCCAGACCTGACCCCTCAGCACTGCCGGCCACCCTCCATCACCCACAGACAGCTCTCTCGCTCCCCAGGCTGAGCCTCAGGCAAACCCCTCTCCTCTGTTTAGACCCCGGTTCAGTGGTCCCTGTTTTCTCAGTCTCCCAGATGCCTTGTCTACCTGAAATTCGGAGGGGTCTCCTTCCAATAATGCACCGCCTGGAAGGAGTGTGTCACTCTTAGGGCCCGGTCCCATTATGCTTGCTACTAAGGCCCAGACAAGCATGGCTCCCTTCCAGCGCTAGGACCGGGAGTTCCTACTCTGCTCACCGGCCCCGGTACAGCTGTGCTGGCCCCAGTCCACTCTGGTTGGCGGGTCCTTGTGCTGTGCTGGTCGTTACAGGTTCTGAATATCATTCCTCCCTCCTCCAACTGAGCCTCATCACTCCTGTCTGCTTCCTTCTTTCCTCACCACAGAGACTTTCTGAGCTCTGACTACATCACCAGCATATGCAAGGCCCCACTCTGGCGACAAGATTCCACATTTGCTCAGCCCCACGTTTTCCCTGCTCCCACCACCCCATCCATTTTCAAGCTACACTTTCCAAACCGCCTTCTCCAGGAAACCAGTTTCCACAAGTCTCCAGGCTGCACTGATACATCCATCTTTAAACCTTTTGCTGCCTTTCCAATCAACATCTTACAAGTTCGTGCTCATTCTTCCCCTATTCCTTTACAGTCTTGTCTTCCCAAGCTAACTTTACAAAACTTTCATTTTTCAGGCTTGGGGTTTTGTTTGTTGAGTAGGTATCACACACACAGGGTTGTTGTTATTTAGTCACTAAGTCACATCCGACTCTTTTTGATTCCATGACAGTAGCCCGCCATACTCCTCTGTCCATGGGATTTCTCAAGCCAGAATCCTGGAGTGGGCTGCCATTTCTTACTCCAGGGGATCTTCCTGACTCATGGATTGAACCTGCATCTCCTGCATTTCAGGCGGATTCTTTTTCACTGAGCCACCAAAAGTAGGTCACATGCACAGGGTAGAAAATCCAAATGATATAGAAGANAAAAAAACCCAAAAACAAATCACTCGGGGAATGAGTTGGGGATGTTAAGGAGGTAGGAGTGGGAGGGGAACTTTTGAATATCTGGAGTAAGCATGGGCCTTACTGAAACTTCCCAACAAGTGGAGAGAGCATCGTGTTAGACAATTGAGAAAACTGAGGCTCAAACAGTAAGAAATTTGCTTCAAGTTATGCAGGTAGAAAAGACCCTGATACTGGGAAAGACTGAGGGCTGGAAGCAAAGGGGGCAACAGAGGATGAGATGGTTGGATGACATCACTGACTCAATGGACATGAGTTTGAACAAACTCCGAGAGACCGTGAAGGACAGGGGAACCTGGTGTGCTGCAGTCCATGGAGGCGCAAAGAGTTGGCCACAACTTAGTGTTTGAAAAATACCAAATGCAGACAGCAACCCGTGAACAGGTGTTACTGTGTCTTTGTCTTCAGGAAACCACTTTGAGGCAATTTTTGGATATCCTCACTAACAACCTTAAATCCTCAAATTTGAATTTCTACAGAAACAAACAAAAACACGAACTACTCAATACATTTAAATGCTATTATGGACCAGACACAGAGCTGAGGGCTTTTGCATGTGTTTTACATTTAAACCTCTCCCGACACTAATATGTAGGCACTACTGTTTCTTCATTTGGTAGGAGTTAAAGTTTAAGAATACAGGTTTCCCGGGTGGCTCTGTGGTAAAGAATCTGCCTGCCAGTGCAGGAAACACAGGAGACATGGGTTCAATCCCTGGGTCAGGAAGGTCCCCTGGAGAAGGAAATGGCAACCCGCTTCAGTATTTCTTGCCTGAAAAATTCCATGAACAGAGAAGTCTGGCAGGCTGCGGTCTGTGGAGTTGCAAAGAATTGAACGTGACTGAGTGTCTGAGCATGCACACACAAAGGGTAAGGAAATCACCCACTGCTCCCCTGTCTAGGAAAGGGCAAGTCACATTTCAAATCCAGAAACAGCTGTCTGCAAGACCATGAACCACTGTTTCCTTCTGTTTTCTTAAATGACGAGACAAACGTTTCTAGAACCAGGTCAGAAGGAGAGAGGGTACATGTCGATACAGATGACCTTTCTTTAAGACCTTGCCTCTAAGGAGTATAAAGAATGATTCTGCCTACATCCACAGGCGTTTACAAAACTCGATGTTGCCAACATGCAGGACTTCTAAAGACTGTTTCCACTGAGAGTTTGGGTCTATATTAGAAACAAACACCACTGGCATGTAAACATGCTAAAAGGATAAAAATTTGTTAAAAGAGGTGGCAATCAAGAAATCTAAAACAGGCAGGAAAACTGGCCATACGTCCAGGAAGCATCATCAACCAGCTGGTGCCACTGGGTCTCTGGGGTTTGTTCCTTTTGTTGGATAAAATGAGCTTAATTGGAAGAAGTAATTTCTAAAGGCCTAATTAAGCTCTATGGTTTTCAGAACTCCTATTATCTATAAAACTTGCAATACTTCTTATTCCTTTCTTTGTTCATTTGCTTGTTCATTTGTTTGGTTGGTTGGATTCAAAGGCTTCTGGGCTTACCTTCCTGGGAAAATTTCTGTGATCAACTACTTATAGTGAATAAAAACATCCACCATGGACTTTCCTGATGGTTCAGTGGTTAAGAATCTGCCTTGAATGCAGCGACATGGGTTCAATCCCTGGCCTGGAAAGATCCCACATGCCTCGGAGCAACTAAGCCTGTGTGCCACAACTATTGAGCCCACACACTGCAGCTGTGGAAGCCCACAGACCTGGAGTCTGTGCTCCAGGACAGTGAGAAGCCCAGGAACCACAGTGAAGAGTGGTCCCCACTCGCTGCAGCCAGAGAAAGCCCAGGCACAGCAACAGAGACCCACCACGGTCAAATAAATAAATACATCTTTTTTAATGTTTATTTTATTTTTCTATTTTTTAATATAAATTTATTTAATTGGAGGCTAATTACTTTACAATATTGTGTTGGTTTTGCCATACGTTGACATGAATCTGCCACGGGTGTACACGTGTTCCCCATCCTGAACCCCCCTCCCACGTCCCTCCCCATCCCATCCCTCTGGGTCATCCCAGTGCACCAGCCCCTAGCACTGCATCACGCATCAAACCTGGACTGGTGATTCATTTCACATATAATAATATACATGTTTCAATGCCATTCTCCCAAATCATCCTGCCCTCGCCCTCTCCCTCAGAGTCCAAAAGACTGTTTTATACATCTGTGTCTCTTTTGCTATCTCGCATACAGGGTTATCGTTACCATTTTTGTAAATTCCATATATATGTGTTAGTATACTGTACTGGTGTTTTTCTTTCTGGCTTACTTCACTGTGTATAATCGGCTCCAGTTTCATCCACCTCATTAGAACTGATTCAAATGTATTCTTTTTAATGGCTGAGTAATATTCCATTGTGTATATGTACCACAGCTTTCTTATCCATTCATCTGCTGATGGACATCTAGGTTGCTTCCATGTCCTGGCTATTATAAACAGTGCTGCGATGAACATTGGGGTACACATGTCTCTCTCAATTCTGGTTTCCTAGGTGTGTATGCTCAGCAGTGGATTGCTGGGTCATAAGGCAGTTCTATTGCCAGTTTTTTAAGGAATCTCCAGACTATTCTCCATAGTGGCTGTACTGGTTTGCATTTCCACCAACAGTGTAAGAGTGTTCCTATTTCTCCACACCCTCTCTAGCATTTATTGCTTGTAGACTTTTGGATAGCAGCCATTCTGACTGGTGTGAAATGATACCTCAATACATCTTTAAACAAACAAACAAACAAAAAAGACTTCCACCAGATGAAACACAGCTGCTTTCTGGACGGCAAACTCTAAGGGCCTGAAATCTCCTTTCTAGTCTATTAATAAATGCTATCACTGCAAGGCCACTGCATCTAACAAGACTATTGATTCCAGGCAGACCCATTATTCAGACCAGGACTCAGAAGACAGTGATGGAAATCTCAGCGCAGCTGTGGCCCAACATCAGCCTTCAGATGGCAACACTCCCCCACCGTCCTCTGCATCCCTCTCCCATCCCAGCTTGTGTTTGTCTTTCGACCCTTTTTGGTTCAGTGATGGTTCTTCAGGGCCTTGCTTGCCATTGGTCCTGAGCAGGCACTAGGCCTCTGTATTTCTCACAGAATTGTTTCTCACACACAATTTCCATTTGTCCTCTTGGCTTCATGAGCATCTGGCCACTCCAAGGAGCCACCCACCTTCTCAAGCTTAATCCCCCAGGACACCCTTGGCCGTGGTCTCAGACAGCTTCACCTGATTCACCACAAGAGAGATGTGGAATTAATGGACACCAGGAGGACTTGGCCTCATTTCTTAACTTTGCTTTAGTTTCCTCCTACCAAACTGGAGATCACAACACACCATGCTCGTTTATGTTAAAAGATTAAATCTCTAAAATGTTTTGTTGAGTCGCTGAGTCATGTTCGACTCTTTTGCGATCCCATGGACTGCAGCCTTTGAGGTTTCTCTGCCCATGGGATTTCCCAGGCAAGAATACTGGAGTGGGTTGTCATTTCCTTCTTCAGGGGATCTTCCTGATCCAGGGATCTTCCCAACCCACAGATCAAACCCTTGTCTCCTGCATTGTCAGGAGGATTCTTTACCACTGAGCCACCAGGGAAGCCTCTAAAATGTATAACCCAAGATTAAAATGCCAGTGATGGAAAATGATGAAGAAAAGAAACAGGTAAGAAGGAAGAAGAGAATTCCAGCAACAAACCCAAGAATTTACATCCAGAAAGTTACCCTGTTACCAATGGGTATGGAATGAAACAGCTGAGATCAATTAAATTCACTGAAATTTGAGATCAGTCATTTTACAGAAAATGATTTTGATGAAATTAATTCAATCTGCAATTCTGGATTTTAAGCAGCAATAATGATTCCCTTGGCTAAAATGCTGGGCTTTCAGAAGGGGAGGGAAACTTTATTATTACCGAGTGGGGTATCCCCCAAGAGTTCTGGCTTAGATCTGTAGCTGAGCCAAGACATCTGGCAATTTCAAAAATTGAACTTGATCTTTAACAAATATAGACACAAATGTGAAGAACATAAAATCACTCTTCAGAATGAGCCTTAATGGGCTGCACTGCCTTTCAGAAACATTTTCTAATGAGCATTCGGACACGAAGTGATTCCAATTTGTGATGCATTTGAGGCAAAACCGAGAGGAGAAATTGCATTTGCTTTTCCCCACTGGGTAGTTAAAGGGCCCAGACTGACAAGCCTGGAAGACTCAGTGGAGGGTCATGTTCTTCGTGTTCCAACCCCTCGTTTGCTGGGGCTGGGCTTGGGGAAGGGCCCAGCCGGATGGAGCCTGTTATACAACTGTTATAGACCAATGATCCACACACAGCCCAGGCAGCAAACCGCGAGGGAGGCCCCATCTATGCCGGGTACTGTGCTAGGCACTGGCTGAGAAAGAAGAGGAGTGAAGGTCACAAAGATGAAAGGGACACAGAACTCATGGGCCAGTAGTACACTCAGCCTTCTAAAATCCTGGTCTCCATTCTCCCACGTTGTTGGGACCACTGGCTTTTGAGATGCTCTGACTACCAATCTGTATCCCAGCTATTTCTTGAGCTTCTTGGAGGGATCTGTTTCCAGACATATGACAGCCTGCACATTTGATTCATGTTTTGCTGATGAACCGAGCTGGTTCTAACATCTTAATGTTTGCCTCCTACCATGACTTGGCATCAATTTAATCCAGACAGAGCAGACTCTGAGCTTGCTATGTGGGTCTTTAGATAGATCCAGTGTATGATAGCCTGGAGAAGGAAATGGCAACCCACTCCAATATTCTTGCCTGGAGACTCCCATGGACAGAGGAGCCTAGCAGACTTCAGTCCACGGGGTCACAAAGAGTCAGACACGACTGTGTGACTACCACCACCACTAATGTATGATAGAGATTTTAATTGCAGGTCAACTTAAAGTCTTTTTCTCTTTAGCTTTTCCATTTCAGCAGCTCCAGTTAGGAACCCATCACTGGCCCCAAGCCAGGCCCTTAAGCAACCTCTAGAGATGGATTGAGCCAAAGAGACATCAAGGAGAGAGAATCCCTAGGCTTTGGGTAACTTCATGAATTACAGGGGAGCCGCCTACTCTGTTTGGTAGGGCTAGTCTGTAGAATTCCATTATGCAAGTTAGAAAAGGTGCCCCTCAAGACAGGTAGAGCTCCAAGGGTCTTGGGGAGCCTCTGGGTCGTTGGCAAATAGGACCCGCACTGGTCATCAACCCCACCCACTCCATAGCCATTGTCCTTACACAGGTCATGACCTGTTCTACGCAGCGGCTCTGTTTTGGGCAATGGTGACCCTTCTTGGTTCCTCCCTAGACTCTTTCCAATACATTTGCTGCTGAAAAGTCCATTGACAGGATGCCTCTAGCCTCCAAAATGAGGCTGGGCCTCTGTTCATCGGTAACCCTCTGCTTTCTTTGGGGCATTATCTGAACTTTCCTAGAAACCATTGTCTGACCCCTGACCCCACCAGGCTGCCCTTCTTCCAGTCCCCTGAGGCTAGTGTTCAAGATCCTAGAAAGATTGTTAATGTGTGTGTGTGTGTGTGTGTGTGTGTGTGCATGCTCAGTCATGTCCAACACTCTATGACCTCATGGACTGTATAGCCCACCAGGCTCCTCTGTCCATGACATTTTCCGAGCAAGAATACTTGAGAGCGTTGCCATTTCCTCCACCAGGGGATCTTCCCTACCCTGGGATTGAACCATTATCTTTTATGTCCCCTGCACTGGCACGTGGACTCTTTGCCACTGCACCACTTGGGAAGCCCAGGATTATGAATAATTGTCACCAGTAGAGCGGAGAGACCAAGAACCTTGCTTTGCAGTGAGGCTGTCTACCTTGCAGTTCCTGCTCCATCCATTCTTAGTCATGAAAGCTTGAGCAAGTTTCTTATGCAATTTGTGCCTTAGTTAACTTTCCTGTAAAGGGAGAATAATAATAGTACCCTCACAGTCTGGAGAAGGATTACCTGAGTTAGCACACAAACTGCGCTAAGACTAGAATCTGCTCCCTATGATACGTAACATGTAGCTATTATTATTATTATCTCATGAAGATCTTTTATAATAACAGATGCCATGAACTGTTTTACTATGAGCCCTCAATATTCCTGTATTGTTGAAAATTGTTCAAAATAAAATTTGGGGGAACTTCCTGATGGTCCAGTGGTTAAGAACCTGCCCTGCATTGCAGGACACATGGGTTTGATTCCCTGGTTGGGGAACTAAGATCCCATGGGTCTTGGAGCAACTATTCACCCATGATCCACCTCCCTGAGAAGGTCCATAAGGATGTCATGCTGTGTTTTCTTTTTGAGCAAGATAGAACAATGCAGACTGAAGTACCTGGCACTGCATTCAATAAACCTAGGTTCTTTCTAGCTAGGATGCTGCTTAGACGGTTGAAGCCCCCATGCCACAACTAGAGTCTGCGTGCTGCAATGAGAGATCCCATATGGGGCAATGAAGTTCCCAAGTGCCACAACTAAGACCCAACACAGCCAAATAAATAAATAAGCAATTAAAAAATATGCAACTGAGCCTTAGCCATGATAAAAAATAAAAGCATATAAAAAATAAAGTTTGGGGAAGCCACAAAATAATTTCAAGTGAGGGGTATGGGTCAGCCCTTCCTACCTGGCTTTAGAGCTAAGAATCAGGTCTTGCATAAATAGGGCCGTATCATACATGAAGTGAAGTGAAGTGAAGTGAAATTTGCCCAGTCATGTTCAACTCTTTGCGATCCCATTGACTATACAGTCCATGGAATTATCCAGGTCAGAACATTGGAGAGGGTAGCCATTCCCTTCTCCAGGGGACCTTCCCAACCTGGGGATTGAAACCAGGTCTCCTGCATTGCAGGCGGATTCTTTACCATCTGAGCCACCAGGGAAGCCCCTCATACATGTGCATATTAATATATGCATTATGGGTACCTAGATGGGATCACATTTCACGTGCTATGAAAAGCTTCTTTTAAACTGTGAACCTCATTCTCTGTATTTATGAAAATTAGTAATAACCAAATGAGAAAACACATTTAGCGTGTCTCCCTGTTCTCTCCCCTCTTATTTCCAAGGCTCTACACAAACTCTCATTCTTCTGTCACCCATATCACCCTGCTCTCCTCTCTGTCCACCTCTCCCCCAGAGCATCAGAGCAAAAGGAGAAGGAAGAAGATTCACCCATGATCCACCTCCCCAAGAGGGTCCATAAAGACATCGAGCTGTGCTTTCCTTTTGAGCAAGATAGAGAGATGCAGATTGAAGTAAGTACCTGGAACCGCATTCAATACACACAGGTTCTTTTCTAGCTGGATGCTGCTTAGAAGGTTGACCCAAAGCAGTTATCTCTTTCCTAAGACTCGGTACACACGAGCCTGTGTATAAACCTTTCCTGTTCGGGGTGATTTTTCCCTGCCTGGCATCACTCGATTGTCCTTTCGCTACACCCTGGGTTTTGCTGATGGCAAATCAATGGCACATTTTTCTTAAACAGCCTGCACTTGGTATTTTACTACCGACCACGAGGGCCCCCGCCTTTTAATTACTCCTGCTGAGCCCAGCACTATATATAACACTAATGTTTCTGGGACCGCCAGCAATTAAAACCAAAAATAAATAACACATTACAAGCTGCAAACCCAGCTAGGCCCGGGGAATGCTATGGATGGATAGAAGGCTTTTGTTTTTAATTGCTCAAGTTTCTCCAGGCCCTGCAAAATGTAAACACCTGACAAACAGCTGGAGCACAGGAGGCCTTGACTTCGGTCTCTTTTCCGCTGTTCTTTTCCTTGTTTGGGGCCCCCCCAGGGAACCAATTGAAATTCCTGTGCCTCAGTGTTTCACTCCGCAAAAGGGAGATGTTCAAGAACTCGGCCGAGTATGTGCACATCCATCGACGAACATGCTGTTCTGGGGCATCTATCAAAATGGAACAAGCTATACTGATTTCTTCTATTTTTGCTTTTCTAGCTTGAATAGAATACTGAACAGGCAGTTTTGACGAATACTTATTTTGTCTATTGAGTGGGTGACTTGTATTCCAGAAGTTGTCTTTAACCAGGAAGAGCAATTATAAGATCAAACAGTTAAAGCACCCTTTGAAGTCCAACTTGGACAAATATTTTTATTTTTGGTTAAAGGTACTTTTCATGCAGTACCCAGGTCAGAGGGGTTGGCTATGCTGTCAACAGCTCCCGAGTGTGGGCAGCTTCACCAAGAAAGAGGGCAAGCCTCATTCAGCTCCTGCCTCTCACCATAACCTTCCAAGCAACTCTGACTTCTTTCTACCTAGTAGACAGAAGACTGGGGCTTCCCTGGTGGCTCAGTGGTAAAGAACCCACCTGCCAATGTGGGAGATGCGGGTTCAATCCCTGGGTTGGGAAGATCCCCTGGAGAAGGAAATGGCAACCCACTCCAGTATTCTTGCCTGGGAAATCCCATGGACAGAGGAGCCTGATGGGCTACAGTCTACGGGGTCACAAAAGAGTTGGACAAGACTTAGCAACTGAACAGCAAGACAAAGTTAAAGGATCAAAGGGCCCTGACGTTGTAAATGCATCTGACACATCGTGCAAAATTCTTCTTAGAAAGACTGCACCAATAGAAACTCTGTTTTGCCAAAAAGGTCAGGAATGATTCTCCCTGTTGAAGCTGCTAGATGTCTCCTTAATGGTTTCTCCCGGAACTAAGAACCTGTGGACTCCAAACCAGGAGTTCTCTGCCTCCACTCCAAGCAGCCTTCTTGGTGTGGCTGGGCAACAGCAGGAAGGTACGAGCTGCTCCCAATCCAGGCAGGATTGGGTGCATTCCTCACCAGCAGATGGCTGCATTGTGGTCCAGTCCCCTCAGTCTTACTGCCTAGAACACCAAGAAATGAAAGATGCAAAATTCAAACACACCAGGGCAAATTCACATGCATGTCCTTTACCTGTGGGTGGTGGCGCTAGTGGTAAAGAAGCCGCCTGCTAATGCAGGAGTCAAAAGAGACATGGGTTCCGATCCACTGGGTCGGGAAGATCCCCTGGAAGAGGGCATGGCAACCCACTCCAGTAGTCTTGCCTGGAGGATCCCATGGACAGAGAAGCTTGGTGGGCTACAGTCCATGGGGTTGCAAAGAGTCGGACAGGACGGAAGCGCCTTGGCACGCACAGGCATGCTGGTGGTTTTGCTGCAGGCAAAGCATCTCTCTTAAAAGCAACAAATAATCAGTCTTGACAGCAGCAGTACTGAGCTAACGCTGACTCATGAATGTCATCATTGTTCTTTCCTGCTATGGGCATTAGTCCATATTCAGCCCTAAGCCAGAATGTCTGCATAGAGAACAAAGCTGATTATCCTCGCGATGGCTTTATTGGAGACGAGCTGCTAATACAGGTAAACAAAGTGCAAGGCTGGGGGAAGAAACCTCCAAGGACAGGAAGAGCAGAGGGCCTACGGTTACAGTGTCCACTTGTTCCCACTGCTTCCTCCTGCTGGGTCCCTTCAAGAGGAGGGAGTCATGAATGGCTTTTAGTTCCACAAGGAGTGCCAGTCTGCCTTATTTATTACGTTCAAGCATCAGCATGTGTCGACTGCCAATCAACCAAAAAAAAAAGGGACCAGCTCTCTCCTCCAACTCCAGCCCTGCTTGCCCCTCTCCTGCACCTGTCAAAGCTCTGGGCACCAATCGCCCTGCCCAAGGGAAGACGGAGAGAAGGCAGGGGCCGTGCTGTCAGCCGCTCAGCTGCCTGGCACAGCCCGGCTGGCAGCTCAGGCTCATTGCCTCTCGTGTCTTTTCAAGTCACATCCATCAGCATCCTTTTCTCACCCTTGTCAGGTCCCTGGCCCCCATCTCCACCCTCAGCCCCCACTTCTCCTTGGGTTGGCCAGCTCTCCTCGAACAAATATTTTATTTCTCACATTGATGGATATCTTGGCTTTGCAGCCCCTGTTACACACCAGATTGAACACCATGCCTATTTAATCTGAGGGGTGATCATTTCTCTCTTGCAGAGATGAAGTGTGGATGGTTACATTTCCTACCCGGTGCTCATGGGGTTGTTAAACCTTTTGGCCTTTGGGAAAAGTGTCAGAAGGGCCAGAAGAGAACAGAGGAATCCCTTCACTGGGATGTGAGGATGGCACGGAGGGGGGGGGGTGGCGGGGGAGGTCCCTGTGACCCCTGGAGGGAAAACCAAAGCCTGCAAGTCATCTTCCATAGGAGGTGGAAACTCGGATACCTCCAGGGCCAGACAGATAAGGCAGATGTGGAAAACTAGCCTTTGTAAAATAACAGGGAGGGTGAGGTGCAGGGGAAATGCTGAGTACACACCCTTCCAAAGGGCATAAACATTCAACCTGGAAAAGAACTGCTATTCTGAAAAATCCATCCTTGGACCACTGTCTAAAGGCTACTGGTTTGTAGTCCTGGAAGGTGGCAAGTGTCTGGCTTAGAGTGACAGACACCTGGGTGTCTGTCCTCAACTGTCACTTAGTAGCTGCCTGATGGTGGAAATGTCACTTCTAAGCATCCACTTCCCAGCTAGGAAAGGGACATGATGTGAGTCATAGCAAGGGTGGGTGTAAGGTCGCCACGAACAGAAAGATGTCTCTGCCAGTTGGTATTAAGAAGCCTTTATTGGGCGAGCGCTCCCGGGCAGAACTCCCTGGGAACCGCGGGCGGGAGTCTGCAAAGAAGCGCGGGCTAATCAAAGGTTTTATAGTATGGGGGCAGCTTGTTCTCGGGCTTTTTAAAGGGCCAATCGCCAGGGGTTGTTACGAGGATTGGGCTGCTTAAAGTCGTATGTCCATGTCTGAATGGCTGCTTCAATTGCTGCGATGGTTGATGCAGTTGTTCCAGGAACTGGCCCCACCCTGCCGGTTCGTGGGCATTTACCGGCAGGTTGGGTAAGGGACTTTTCGGCCCACTGAGTCAGTGATGGAACCCGGGGACCCTGCCCCTGATCCTTACAGTGGGAAGTTATAGGAGCTCTTCCACAATGAGCCTGGGGCCAGGAAGATTCCCTGGAAGAGGAAATGGCTACCCACTGCAGTATCCTTGCCTGGGAAATCCCATGGACAGAAAAACCTATTGGCCTACAGTCCATGGAGTCACAGACAGTGGGACACAACTGAGCAACTAACTCTTAGCACAATGTCCGGCTCCTAGGGGAGCAAATGTGTGTTGGGTTCCTTCATTCTGAAGTCTCCCAGAGACTTTATTTCACTAGGCAGACAATCATAGCTGAGGACTTATTCCCTAACAAGCCAGGCAAGTGAATCTCTTATAAATGTATCAAGCAGTTGAAATAGGTATATCTGGGACAATAGGTATATTGTTCAGTGAAGGAGCTTCATTATTGTCTAATAATTCCTAGTGAAAAATTCTTTCTCAAATAACAGACTTTTGAAATAGATAGGGGCTCAGTAGCATCATTCATTCATTCATTCACAAACTCTTATGAAGCACCTATCAGATGAAGAATACTGTGACTTCTGCTTTGCTGCTTCTGGGTCTTTTAACTTCCAGCCCTGGAGCCTATTACAGGCAGTTCAGATTGATGCTCTGATTTCACTCAGATCACAGAAGTACAAGGAATATCTTTTCTTTACCCAGCCATAAATATTGATCAGATGACTTTTTAAATCATCTAATTGCTGATTGCGCATCTGCTTAGAAATGGCCCCAAAGCAGCTGCACGGGAACCTGAGCTGTAATTTTGCTAACATATCCGTCAACATTTACGCCCAGCTCTACACCACCTACAGAAACGTACAAGGCACTTAAAACCACAGCTGGTTTTCAGCACTCACACTGTAATTCGCCAATTACCACGGCTTAAAAAATCATTCCAGGGTGGACCAGGAATTATGTAAACCACAGATATAACAGTGATTATACCTGGCCCTTCTGGGTGGCTCTCACCTCAGCCACAGGAATCACTCTGCAAATACTAATTAGTTGCATTCATTCGGATACCCCATGTGGAACGCGACAGTCACTGGAAATGGAAGAGAAGCCCTGAGCCACTCTATTGATGGAACAGGAAGGTCAGTGGCTCAGAACCCAGCTCTGCTCCACGTGGTGCCTCAGAGAACAGAATGAGGCAACAGAAGTGGTTCTAGCGAAAGTCTTGGGGACCAAGGGAAAAAGAGTGGAATAATAACGGCTTCACGCTTGCGCTCATGCTCAGCTGCTCAGTTGTGTCCGACTCTTTGTGATCCCATGGACTGTAGCTCACCAGCTTCCTCCATCCGTGGGATTTCCCAGGCAAGAATACTGGAGCAGGTTGCCGTTTCCTTCTGAGGGGATCTTCCAGACCCAGGGATTGAACCCGGGTCCCCTGCATTGCACACAGATTCTTTACCATCTGAGCCACCAGGGAAGCCCAGTAATGGCCTAAAGGGGCTCCTAAAATTCAGAGAGAGGAGGGAACACTAGGGTGATGATTAGCGTAGGGAGGAGCGGAGTCAACATCTATCCCTAACAGACTGTCTGGACTTGGTTCAGACTTGCCGTGACCACTGAACTTGAACATCAGGATAGCTGTTTACCTGATCTCCTGCCTCCAAGTAAACACACTCACGGCTATCAATCTTCCCACATCACAGATTCAGTCACGTGGAGTCTCTAACACCCTTTAACCCCATCACTGCTATTACTTTGTATAAGGATCAGGGCAAGGTCCAATGTGCCCCTTGTTTTTGTAATAAAGTTTTATTAGCACACAGGCATTGTCATTCATTTATGTAGGTCTGTGGCTTTTTTTTTTTTTTTTTGCTTCACCGCAGATTTGTATAGTTGCAACAGAGATCACATGGCCTACAAAGCATAAAATATTTTCCATCTGGCCCCTTAGAGGAAAAGTTTTCCAGTCTAAGGTGGGGCTTTTAACACTTTTCCTCCAAAGTACTTCAAACCAAAAAAAGCCTTCATGCTTGGCTTCTTAACAAGTGCAAAAATACTTTGATATCACCAGGTTTATCTTAAAATCATATGACTTTTACACTACAATGTACCTATGTTTGTCTTTGTATAAAAAATATAACAGGTATTTTGCTCAGGGAAAATTGATGACCAAAGGAAATGCACAGTGGCTATTTAACGTTTCAAAATGAGAAGGAGGAATTCATGAGTTAAATTCTAAACCTCTCAGACTAGGATGTGAGGGTCCACCGTGCAGACCATCTAGAAGATTGAGAGGAAGATGATTCGGGGAAACAGAAGACACTCCAGGAATTTTACGCAGGGAATTGATCACAATGGGGACGGAAGAGCTGAGACACGCAGTGACAGCGAGACACGGTCCCAGCGGGAAGCAGCGCCGCTATCGCCCCCACCCCGGGCAGGAAGCAAAGGGACGAGGCAGAGACATCAGCACCCAAGAGTCAGGTCTATTGACAGGAGTGGGAGCCACGGTGGACCCGCGACCAGGATGGAAGTGATGCCGTGATGGAGGAGCAGCAGCAGCTACCCTGGCCTCTCCGGCCCCATGCCCGGCAGTCTTCCTCTGGCGCCCCCTGCTGGCTGAGCCCAGCTAGAAGCCACGTGGTCCCCGACCTGAGAACTGTAGCTCTGATACATTGCAGAGTGAGAGAAGTGCGGGTCTGAGAGTAAATAAGCACAGATGGCCATGAGGCAAGGTTACTGTCTCTAGGAAGAGTCCATCCAGGAGGTCAAAGAGTGACAGAGCCTCGGTGAATTCATTACGGTGAAGCATCCGGCTCTCAGCATGACCCAGAGTCTCCCTCTGACCATACATTACTGATCCCCAGAAATATTCACTCCAATGAAACATCTAATGAGCTGCTATAAAAACACACACACATACATACACACACACACACACACACACACACACACACACACAGAGTAACCATCTAGCTGACGAGACATGGAGAGACCTGAACATCATTCCCTGTATGAAAACTGTAAGGCAACCTGAATCATCTACAGACACGTTGGAGCATGGAGGCCAAACCAAGGGTTGCTTGTTTTAGGATCAGTATGTTTCTAGACATTGGGTTCCATAAGCTGAGCGATCTCCATGGCAAAGCTGCCCATGCCATCAAAGACAGACCCATTTCCTCGTTAGGCCAAGGTCCCTTTCCTACAGGAGCCGTGCCTGTGTTCGCTCAGCGACCCGCCCATCATGCTCGCATGACTGGCTAATGGGCGCCTCTTTATTTAGATGGGCTAAAACAGTCCATCAGGTCTCAATCTGGCCTGGGAGGTAGTCTGCCTTCTTGAGAAAGCACAGCTTTCTTTTATTCATTACATGCTGCTATTGAGACTGAACTCTCAGAAGACAGCCCTTCCCCGAAGAGGGGTATGGCAGGATGGGGGAATCAAACAAGGTTTGCTATGGCCACCTACATGCCACACGCAGGCCCTCCCACACTGTCTTCCTGAGTTTTCTTGGTCCTTGGCTACAGAAGACAGTTCATGGGGTGCCGACCACTTCCCGCACATTCCCACCCACAGACCTTTGCTGACCTGCTTTCCTTCAAAGAATGTCCTTTCTCAAGCTCCCTCCGATGCTCAAGACCCATCTTGGTGCCCATCTTTTACTGATATGTCCTGACCCCCAAGTCTGCCATGCCTCAAGGGTCTCAGAGTATCTTGTTGGAATCCTTTTTATGCAAAGCACTCTTCTCTTATTATCATCCTAGATCTTGTTTGGACTCCAGAATTACCTACCAAAGGACAGGAACCATGTCTTCCTCACTTCTATGTCCCCAACAGTGATTGGTAAACAGTAGGAGCCCAGTTGGGCTTCCCTGATGACTCAGTGGTAAAGAATCAAAATCTGCCTGCCAATGCAGGAGACACAGGTTCCATTGCTGGGTCAGGAAGATTCCCTGGAGAAGGAAATGGCTACTCACTCCAGTATTCTTGCCCGGGAAATCTCACGGACAGAGGAGCCTGGTGGGCTACAGTCCATGGGGTCGTGAGAGAGCCAGATGCAATCTAGCAACTAAACAACAGCAGCCCAATTATCTGAATGAATAACTCTGACACATGATCTGGTCTCTCTGAAGACTTTCCCCTAACTCATCCTATTATTAACAGTGTTAATTTTTAGAATGTTCTTCCTCCTCTTGACCTAAAATCTTGCTCTGTTCATCCATTCATCTTAGTGATCCCCTGCTGTCACAGAGAATAATTCTTTTTCTCCTTCCATGTGGCAACTTCTTAGATATTTGAGTAAAGGTCCCCTTTTCTTTCAACTACACCTTCTACACCTTGATAGACGGGCTGTCTATCACACCCATCACATCAGCTCTGTCTGATGACTGTCTGTTCCTGGGATCCACCCTTCACATCTATTGGACTTCCCATTCAAATTATGCTAACGTTGAACTGCAGATGGTGACTGCAGCCATGAAATTAAAAGACACTTACTCCTTGGAAGGAAAGTTTATGACCAACCTAGACAGCATATTAAAAAGCAGAGACATTACTTTGCCAAAAAAGGTCCATCTAGTCAAGGCTATGGTTTCTCCAGTAGTCATGTATGGATGTGAGAGTTGATCTTTAGAGAAAGCTGAGCACCGAAGAACTGATGCTTTTGAACTGCAGTGTTGAAGACTCTTAAGAGTCCCTTGGACTGCAAGGAGATCCAACCAGTCCATCCTAAAGGAAATCAGCCCTGAGTGTTCATTGGAAGGACTGACATTGAAGCTGAAACTCCAATACTTTGGCCACCTGATGTGAGGAGCTGACTCATTTGAAAAGACCCTGAT
This sequence comes from Neotragus pygmaeus, assembly GCA_006410875.1. Taxonomy (NCBI): domain Eukaryota; kingdom Metazoa; phylum Chordata; class Mammalia; order Artiodactyla; family Bovidae; genus Neotragus; species Neotragus pygmaeus. The sequence goes on along the minus strand of SJYV01021741.1, from coordinate 401,584 downwards.
GCTTGGAAAGATCGAGGGCTGGAGGAGAAGGGGATGACAGAGGATGATATGGTTGGCTGGCATCACTGAGTCAATGGACATGAATCTGGGTAAGCTCCAGGAGTTGGTGATGTACAGGGAGGCCTGGCATGCTGCAGTTCATGGGGTCGCAAAGAGTCAGACACGACTGAGCGACTGAACTGAACTGAACTGGACACGATTTCTAGATAGTCGTATATGTTCAGTACCATCATGTCATCTGGGAAATTATTTTAGACGACTGCATTCTCCCACAGCCCCTGCTTCCTCTGAGACCTACTCTTCTGAACAATGCGGGCTACTGGACCCCTCTTTTCCAGACCAGCTCTCGATTATGGCATTCCTGAGCTCCATCTAGAGATGCTACAGCTGGGCCCCTCAGTGGGAGATGGAGCTGACTGTGCCCAGACATCCTCTCAGTTGCCACAGGAGTCTTAGTTCATATTCAATTAAATTAGCTAATATCACAGTGCAAGGATGTGTTTGTGCATACGTGCCACGTTGCTTCAGTTATGTCCAACTCTTTGTGACCCCATGGGTAGCTCACCACGCTTCTCTGTCCATGGGATTCTCCAGGCAAGAATACTGGAGTGGGTAGCCATTTCCTTCTCCAGGGGATCTTCCAGACCCAGGGACCAAACCCAGATCTGCTCAACGGCAGGCAGATTCTTTACTCTCTGAGCCACCAGGGAAGCCTGGTAGGCTGAGCAATGGCTGCCAAGACTTTTCCACATTCTAATCCCCAGAACCTGTGAATGTTACCTTGGCTAGTGAAGGGGATTTGAAGATGTGATTAAACTGGTGATCTTGAGGTGGGGAGAGGCTCCTGGGCCATCCAGGTGAACCCAGTGTGACCTCAAAGTGCTTATAAGGAGGAGGCAGGGAGGTCCAAGGAGGAAAGAGGGTATGTGAGGATGGAAGCAAGAGGCTGGAATGATTCAAGGAAGGATCAAGAAGCAAGGAATGCAGCCAGCCCTGGGAAATTGAGGAGATAAGAAAAAGAATTCTCCTCTATAGACAGCAGCAGGAATCAGCGCTGCCCACGCCTTACCTTTAGTCCAGTGAGACTGATTTTGGACTTCTGGCCTCTGTAACTATAGGAGAATAACTGTGTATTGCTTTCAGCTGCTACATTTGTTGTAATTTGTAACAGCAGCCTCAGGAAAAGAATATAGATGGGAAGAATAAAGGAGAGGAAAAAGACAAAGGTATTTCTCATTCACATTTTAAAAAAAGCAATACCTTCCCTGAAAATGCCTAAAAGATCTTTTCAGAAAGATCAAGGTTCATCTCTCCAGGTAGAGCTCACTGTCCTTGGAGAGGGACTCCTATATGAGAATATAGTGTATTGTATTGATGAGAATATATTGTATTGTATTGTTAGTCACTCAGTTGTGTCCGACTCTTGGCGACTCCATGGACTGAAGCCCACTTCAGTGCTTCTCTGTCCATGGGGATTCTCCAGCCAAGAATACTGGAGTGGACTGCAGTTTCCTTCTTCAGGGGATTTTCCTGACCCATGGATCAAACCTGGGTCTCCTGCATTGCAGGCAGATTCTTTCCCACCTGAGCTACAGGGACGCCCATATGAGAATATAGTGCATCAGTTTCATCAGATTCTGGCAAGGACTTCCAGCCCTCCCTCCCCTCGTCCCCCACATACATGCCTTCTGGCCCTTACACTTTGTATGTAAGTGTACACACTCCCGCTGCTCTGCTGACATCTGGAAACTCTGCTTTCTTGGGTTTAGGCCCCTCTGCATCTTTCTAGGCATCTGACACTCACTACACCCCACCTCTCCCCCAGCGGCTCCTGCCTAAGCCGAGGTAACTCAAAGGGCTTCCCAACCAGTGTGTGGGGGCGGGGAACAATAGCTGGAGCCCAGGTCTTCCTGGTCCTTGTCCGGTGCTCTGTTCACCACCCACGAGGCCTCCTTGTCTGCAGGTCAGAAAGACTAGGATTCTTGGGGGAGTTGTCTAGGGAGACAAAAATGACTCTTCCTAAAACCCTGCCAGCCAGAGAAATCCAACTGCATTCCCATCTGCAAATCCTGCTCAAAAGTACCCCAGAGGTTGTCTTTTCTCCCTTATTGCAGGCCAAGGCTTGCCTGGCATGTGTCCTAATTTTTTTCTGCCTCAAGGAAGCCCCTCCTGACCAAAGAAGGCTGGTTCTCCTATTCAAAGGAGTGCAACCTCTCCGCCTCAGCAAATGACATGACATTTGCATAAAGACCGAATTGAGATGCTCTGGAGCGAGTGATGCATTCAGAAAGCCCCTTGCTCTGTTCCTGTCCATCAGCCTCGCTGGAGATCCTCTGCCCTCCGCCTCTGTTTCAGCACAGAGCCAGCGCAGGGAGGCAGGAACTGGGCCAGCTGCCTGACGACTTTAATGTTAAAATGTGTTGAACATTCACAGGCCACAGAACTCTGCTAAGTGAACCAAATGGGCCTCCCTAAAGCCATATGCTCACTCCATCACATCCCAGCTGCAGCCCTCCTGCAAAAAGGAAGCAGATTTGCTGGGAAAGCGCTGGGTTTTTTTTTGTTTTTTTTTTTTCCCTTCCTGTTGAACTGCTAATATCAGATGCTGATGTCACAATCAGAGCACTGGCAGAGAAAAGTCAGCAGCGAGCAGAGCATCCCCAGAGAGAGCCAAAGTCTATACTTTCTTAACAAGCACTTTTTAGAGGCATCTTTAAACTCTGGCATCCCTGGTGCATACTTAAAGGATGAGATCACTGCTGAGTATGAAGAGCTGTGGCAGAGACTGGCTAGCTCTTCCTCTAAAACTTTCCCATTCAGGGGCAAAGCGGGGAAAGGATGGGGGAAAGGATAGTACACAGGGCTATATTTTAAATGGATAATCAGCAAGGACCTACTTGAGAGCACAGGGAATTTTGCTCGATGTTTGTGGCAGCCGAGATGGGAGGGGAGTGTGGGAGTGTGGGGGAGAATGGATACTTGTATATTTATGGCTGAGTCCCTTTGTCATCCATCTGAAACTATGACAACATTGTTAACTGGCTATATACTCCAATATAACAGGCTTCCCTGGTGGCTCAGTGGTAAAGAATCTGCCTGTCAACGCAGGAGACACAGGTTTGATACTAGGGTTAGAAAGATCATCTGGAGAATGAAATGGCAACCCACTCCACTATTCTTGCCTGGAGAATTTCAGGGACAGAGGAGTCTGGCAGGCTACAGTCGCTGGGGTCGAAAAGAGTTGGACACAACTGAGCAACTAAGCACATTTCTATAAAAATAGGCTTCCATGTAGAACATTTTCAGTGATTTTACTTACCTTGTCCCATCCTCTTTCTGATCAGGAAGAAAGGGCTCAATTCTCAATTCCATCCCTGAGGGTAAAAGGAGCTGAAGAGAACTTCTTTATAATGTTCTAGCATCTCTGTGGGCTGCGTGGGGGACAGGTTTCAATCTCACTTGACTTGGAGGTCAGACAGGAAGGAGTGGAAACCATGGAAGGGAGTGATGACTATCATGGCGTGTGAACGCTGCATGGAGACTATAAACCTACGGATCCAAGGTGCCAAGAGACTATGGACAGATATAACAGAATCCCTAAAGCCCCCAAGGGAAAGACGCTGGAGTGAGATTCTGTGGGAAATAAAGACTTTAAAAACTGCTGTGTGTATGGTGGGGATACACAGTTATAAAAAAGATAGATCCATGGGAGTTTAATGCACAGCACAGTGATAACAATCAGCAAAACTGCACTGCATGTTTAAACGTTGAAAAAAGAGTCAATCTTACAAGTTCTTGTCACAAGAGAAAAAAAAAAAGTAACTGTGTATGGTGCCGGGCGTCAAGTAGAATTATCACAGTACCCATTTTACAATAAACACGAATATTGAATTAATATGTTGTACACTGGAAAATGATGTTATATATCCATTACACCTCAATTAAAAATTTTTTTCTATCCTCAAAAAAAAAAAAAAAACGAAAACTAGTCTTCCATGATCTAGGGTGACCAACTACCTTAGTTTTTCGAGAACTGCCCCAATTTTACCACTGAAAGCCCTGTATCCTAGGAAATCTTTTGGTTGGTGGGTTGTTGTTTTAGTCGCTAAGCCGTGAGATGACATGGAAGGTAGCCCGCCAGGCTCCTCTGTCCATGGGATTTCTCAGGCAAGAATGCTGGAGTGGGTTACCATTTCTTTCTCCAGGGGATCTTCCCAACCCAGGGATCTAACCAGTGTCTCCTGCATTGCAGGCGGCCTCTTGATGTGCTGTTTGATTCTTTACTGGATGAGCTACCAGGGAAATCCTTTAGTCTCTGGCAAAAGAGGACTGGTAGGTCATCCTAGTGATCTCCCCTGATCCCTACTATCCCCTGTCAGCTCTATACAGAGGCTCCCAAGCCATAGATCATGGTTCTCAAACTTCCATTTATACTAGCATCACCTGAAAGGCTGGATAAAACACGGGTCTCTGAGCCCCAACCCCCACAGTTTCTGGTTCAGTAGGTCTGGGGATAAGGCTCAGGAATTTCCATGTCTAACAGATTCCCAAGTGAGACAGGTGCTGCTGGGCCAGGGGTCACACTTTGAGAACCCTGCCCTAGGTCAGAGGGTCTCAGACTTTGCTACAAGTGAGAGTGACTTGGAGAGTTTTGTTTTGTTTTGTTTAAAGTCCTGTTATCCAGGCTATTCCCCAGACCAATCACACCAGCCTCTCTGAGGATAAGTCTCAGTTGGCAGTAGACAGTTCTGCGCTGTCTCCCTCACGTATGCTCAGTCATGTTTGACTCTTTGGGACCCCATGGATTGTAGCCTGCCAAGCTCTTTAAGTTCTATGGGTAATTCCAATTTTCAGCCACATTTGAGAACCAGTGTGTTGGACCATAAAGAAGACTGAGCACTGAAGAACGGATGCTTTTGAATTGTAATGCTGGAGAAGACTTTTGAGAATCACTTCCACTGCAAGGAGATCAAGCTAGTCAATCCTAAAGGAAATCAACCCTGAATATTCTTTGGAAGCACTTTTGCTGAAGCTGAAGCTCCAACACTTTGGCCTTCTAGTGCAAACAGATTGGAAAAGATGCTCATTCTGGGAAAGACTGAAGGCAAAAGGAGAAGGTGGCAACAGAGGATGAAATAATATCTCCTCTAGAGATATTATTAAGATATAGGCTTTTATTCAGTCTGTCTGAGAAAGAGCCTGGGATTTTGCATTTTTAACATGTTGCTAGGTCATGATGGAGCAACTGATCTGAGCAACGAGTAGCAAGGCCCCAGCTCAGTGATCCTGAGACTTTTGTGTGTATCAGAATCACCTGGAATATCTTGTAAGAACATGAAGATTGCTGGGTCCTACACCCCAAACTTCTGATGCAGAAGGCCCAGATGGGATCCAAGAATTTGCATTTTTAAGAAGTTCCCCAAGAAAGTTCTGGCTACTCATGCCAGAAGAAGATAAAAGAGTGGATCCTGAGGGACAAACAACAAAGACTCATGACTTTGATAGAGATTCTGACCCATTTTAGGGACCCACTCAAGCTCCTGAAAGGAAAAGTGAACACCTAAGATGCCCCAAGGTCTCCCTTTGATGCTGAGAAATGGAAACAAAATCCATCTTAATGTCAGTATTCACTATACAGCTTCTGATGCCAAATCAGGCCAGTTCAGCAATATCTTACCACAATCAATACATCTAGAGGTTCAAATTTACAACTGCCTTCCACATGCCTGAAAATTCTGTCCTTACTGCAACCCTAAGAGAAGGCGATGGCATCCCACTTCAATACTCTTGCCTGGAAAATCCCATGGACAGAGGAGCCTGGTGGGCTACAGTCCATGGGGTCACTAAGAGTTGGACACGACTGAGTGACTTCACTTTCACTTTCTACTTTAATGCATTGGAGAAGGAAATGGCAACCCACTCCAGTGTTCTTGCCTGGAGAATCCCAGGGACGGGGGAGCCTGGTGGGCTGCCGTCTATGGGGTCGCAGAGTCGGACACGACTAAAGCGACTCAGCAGCAGGAGAGAAGCGCTATTTTTCCCCCTTCACATTGTGTTTGAGGAAACTGAGGCAAGTGAAGGAAAGTAATGAGCCCAAGGTCATGAAATTAGAACCGAGATTTGAAACCAGATAGTCTGACTCCAGTGTTCGCTGTCATAAAGATCACCCTGGACTGTCTCCCTCAGGGAGCAGGGAAAAAAACAATGACCTGAAAAGAAACATCCAGACCTTATTATTTAAGATAATTAGAACAAATATCCTGTTTCCTTCCCAAGTCTGGTATTCACTGAGGCTTCAACCATTTACAGGGAAAATATAAAACCACAGGGGAAGAAAAGGACATGAAATAGCCCACCAAAACCTTAAAGGATCATTGAAGGTCCCCAAACATCTGCTTCATAGCAGCTGCTGCTGCTAAGTCGCTTCAGTCATGTCCGACTCTGTGCGACCCCACAAATGGCAGCTNAAGAAAAGGACATGAAATAGCCCACCAAAACCTTAAAGGATCATTGAAGGTCCCCAAACATCTGCTTCATAGCAGCTGCTGCTGCTAAGTCGCTTCAGTCATGTCCGACTCTGTGCGACCCCACAAACGGCAGCTCATTGGGCTCCGTCATCCCTGAGATTCTCCAGGCAAGAACACTGGAGTGGGTTGCCATTTCCTTCTCCAATGCATGAAAGTGAAAAGTGAAAGTGAAGTCGCTCAGTCGTGTCTGACTCAGCGACCCCATGGACTGCAGCCTACCAGGCTCCTCCATCCATGGGAGTTTCTAGGCAAGAGTACTGGAGTGGGATGCCATTGCCTTCTCTGGCTTCATAGAAGAGGCCTGGGAAATTGTGAGCAACATTTTCTGTAGCCCCCATCCACCAGATGATTATGCTCAGAGCAGATGAGGAGAAATTCCCGACCCATCTGTGACTCTGAACAAGTCATTAAACCTTGCTCAGCTTCAGTTTCCTCATCTAGAAAAGCAGGACTCAGAACAGAACCTGCCTCCTAGAAGTGTGGTGAGAGTTAAACCAGGTATTGCATGCTGACAGAACNACCAGGCTCCTCCATCCATGGGAGTTTCTAGGCAAGAGTACTGGAGTGGGATGCCATTGCCTTCTCTGCTTGAATGGGCACTTTGCAAAAATTATCAGAATGCAGCACAGGAGAAAATCCTCAACTTCATGGTAGCTCAGTAGTAAAGAATCTGCCTGCATTGCAGGGGTCAAGGGTTCGATCCCTGGGTCAGGATGATCCCCTGGAGAAGGAAATGGGAACCCACTCCTGTATTCTTGCTTGGGAAATCCCATGGACAGAGGAGCCTGGAGGACTACAGTCCGTGGGGTCACAAAGAGTCAGACACAACTGAGTGACTCAACAACAACGACATTAAAAAGCAAATAAAAAATTTTTTTATTTTGCCAAATTTAAACTTAAATTGAAGAAAGTAGGTAACACCACTAAACCATTCAGGTAAAACTTAAATCAAATCCCTTATGATTATACACTGGAAGTGAGAAATAGATTCAAGGGATTAGATATGATAGAAAGAGTGCNAAAATTTTTTTATTTTGCCAAATTTAAACTTAAATTGAAGAAAGTAGGTAACACCACTAAACCATTCAGGTAAAACTTAAATCAAATCCCTTATGATTATACACTGGAAGTGAGAAATAGATTCAAGGGATTAGATATGATAGAAAGAGTGCCTGAAGAACTATGAATGGAGGTTCGTGACATTGTACAGGAGGCAGGGATCAAGACCATCCCCAAGAAAAAGAAATGTGAAAAGGCAAACTAGTTGTCTGAGGAGGCCTTAAAAATAGCTGTGAAAAGAAGAGAAGCAAAAGGCAAAGGGGAAAGGGAAAGATTTACCCATTTGAATGCAGAGTTCCAAAGAACAGCAAGGAGAGATAAGAAAGCCTTCCTAAGTGATCAATGCAAAGAAATAGAGAAAAACAATAGAATGGAAAAGACTAGAGATCTCTTCAAGAAAATTAGAGATACCNGATTTAGTTACAATGGATTAGGAGGAACTTTCCAAAAATGTGGTCTCCCACACTGTTAGAAGCAGAAGTTTGACAGCTATGTTTTGGTGATGTTGATAATAATTGTTCTGTTAGAGCAATAGCAATCCTATCCTATTTGTATGGCATCAATTTGTTTCACAACATCTCTGTTACAGGCAGACATTTTATAAAAATAGATGTTATTACCCAAGATATTTAGAGTCTTTCTAATTCACATAAATGGTTAGAGTCAGAACCAGGGTGAAAGCCTAGATTTGACTTCTGTTTTGTTGATTAGGAAAAAATATAACCGGTGTTGAAGTTTCTAGTCTTTTTCACTTTAGTTTTCCTGTAAACTAAATCATGATTTTGTGGGCTGAAGAACAAGCCCCCAAGTTCATCAAGTCTCTGAATACCACAAGACTAGGAAATATTGCTCCAGAAGACTCCTAGGAAAGTATGTTCACAAGTTTCTCCAGTAAGCTATTTTAGAACCTAATAATTCTTCTGTAATGACTTCCTTTACTTCACTTGGTTTCTTCCTGAATTATATGTTCATTTCCTGTCCTTTTCTTCATTGCTGTCTATGTTACCTTTCCTTTTTTCATGATAATCACCTCTGAACTTATTCAATATCATTGAATATACATTGATTCCATGAAAAAAAAATTGTGGTCCTAATACATGCCTCAGTTTTCTCTTGTTTGGAATAAAGATATACTCAGCTTACTTGTTGTTAGAGATATTGTTTGCCAACCTCATGAGCTATTTTGGTCATTCTTTTCTGTATATTCTTGAGTATTTCCACATTTCCTGTAAGTTAAGAAAGTCTTTTAGGTTGCTGAAGGACAAGTTTTTCTTGACCATTGTTTTCTAATTTCAAGCCTAGAAAAGAACTGGTAATTATCCCAACCCGGAGCTGGCCATGCTTTCCTATACTAAGTGTCTAATTGATTAGGCCAGTTAATAGTTAATGGTTCTTTTCTAGTGCATTCATTTTAAAATTAATTAATTTGGCTGTATCAGATCTCANGGTAGTTATCCCAACCCGGAGCTGGCCATGCTTTCCTATACTAAGTGTCTAATTGATTAGGCCAGTTAATAGTTAATGGTTCTTTTCTAGTGCATTCATTTTAAAATTAATTAATTTGGCTGTATCAGATCTCAGCTGCAGCATGTGTGATCTTCTGCTTCGAGGCATGGAGTCTCTATTAGTGCGGCTCAGTAGGGGCTATGCATAGGCTTAGTTGCTTCATGGTATGTGGGATCTTAGTTCCCTGACTGGGGACTGAATGCAGGGACCTGTGTCCCCTGCATTGCAAGGCAGATTCTTAACCACTGGACCATCAGGGAAGTTCCTGAGTGTATTCTTGAAGGATTCTCTTCTCCGTTTTTCTCTTCACTAGTGGAATCGATATTTTTAATTTGGGCTGATAAATCCAGTTGAAAGAAAGTCAGTGATTTCAATATCCATTAACATATATCTCTTTAAAGAAACAAAATAAGCATATTCTATCAAATTCTGGCTCATGTGCTAATATTTTCCTTTGTAAATATGAAACTTGGCTTAGAAAACTACAGCAACAATAAAAATAGCAACACCAAAATCTCACTTAAACCAACCATGAGGACTAATTTGTCAAAAAAGTATATTTAGATTCAGAAAGAAAAAATCACCTGAGGAAGTTTGCAACTTAACTTTCAAACTCTCCTCCTCATCACAATGTCGGTTCTTGATGTACTTGTTAAATTCAAGTATACATTGTTTTCTTTGCTATCTAGGTACAGGATGATCTGTGGAACTGAATCAGATCTTGTTTTCTGCCCTGTATATCAGTTGAATGTACTATTATTGGAATCAACCCAGCTGTTCATATATTAAAAACAAACCAAAACACAAAACTGGAGTGTTTGTGCTTTGGTTACATTACTTTCATTGCTTCTGGCAGATTTTCAAATTTCCTCCAAGCCAGGCTGACTGGCATCACAATGGTTTTCATTGTCAAAAGTGTGCTGGGATGTCAGGCTACTCATGCTGGAAATTGAGCCTCTGGGGATCTGTTTCTGAAGACATGGGCATTCTCCTAGAATCTATCCTGACTTCCACACTGCCTGCCCCAGATTTGTAGATATCTGTGAGGCAGGTACCATATATATGGTATCAGGCAGGTCATTTGCCTACAAAGGTCCGTATAGTCAAAGCTATGGCTTTTGCAGTAGTAATGTATGGAGATGAGAGTTGGCACATAAAGAAAGCTGAGCACCAAAGAATTGATGCTTTTGAACTGTGGTGCTGGAGAAGACGCTTGAGAGTTCCTTGGACAGCAAGAAGACAAACCAGTCAATCCTAAAGGAAATCAGTCCTGAATATTCATTGGAAGGACTGATGCTAAAGTTGAAGCTCCAATACTTTGGCCACCTGCTGGGAAGAGCCTACTCTTCGGAAAAGACCTTAATGCTGGGGAAGATTGAAGGTAAAAGGAGTAGGAGATAGCAGAGTATACAATGGTTGGATGGCATCACCGACTCAATGGACATGAATTTGAGCAAACTCCAGCAGATAGTGGAGGACAGGGAAGCCTGGCATGCTGCAATCCATGAGGTCACAAAGAATCGGACACAACCTAGTGAACGAACAAGGAACAACAACAGGTCATTGGTTAAATGTCACTCTTGGTGGGATTCTTTGAAGGTCTACATTTTGTAATATGCAGCAGTTCCTTGTCACGGTTTTGGCATCCCCAAGTAAAAAATAAAATAGAACGAAAGTCAGCCACTGTTTGAAAATGAGCTGGCAACCAGTTAGCTATCAATAAGTCAATGAAGGATATAAAGAGGAAAAGGACAAAGATGAAAAAAAATTGGGTTGACTGGAGGAAGCCATCTGGGAGAACAAGGAAGGTGATTCAAATCAATCTTATTTGAAAGCAAGAGTTTCCCTAGAGTTTTCAAGCACGCTTCAGTTGGCTGGAGCAAATCAGAAGATGGTATTTGTAAAAATAAATATGGCCTATGGAATGGAATTTAGATGGAGATACAGAATCTAGGAAGGCCTTATCTGAGATGTACTCTCTGAGGAAGTCTTGGGACACAGGTAGGATTTGGAAGATGAAGGCACAAGTCTGTGAAAGAAGGGGGCAAGGACATTCAAGGTAGAGGCAATGGCTCATGATTCAGACATCATGGAGCTGCTCCATGGTGAGTGGAGCAAGCATTTGGGTTTAGCTAGAAAGTAGAATTCATGTCTGGCAGAGGTCAGAGATGGTGCTCAGCTCACAGGTAATGGGGACTGGGTTTGGTAGGCGGAGGGAGACTATGAAAAGCTTTGATGAGCCAGAGAGTTGGCCAGAACTTGGCTACAGGAAGACTAGGCTCACAGAGGTTTTGTTATACAGACTTGCTAGCTTTTGTACAGACAAACTCCAAGCTTTCAAATACCATTAAAGACTCTTTTTAGCCTTGGACTGTAGAGGCAAAGTCAGGGTTGGGTTGTTGAGACCTGGGTGTCAGTGGTAGATGCTGGGCCCTGGGTAAGAGGATCCTTCCTCGAGTGAGATCTGGTCTTTAATCTTGGAGGAGGGCATCTACTGAGGCTATTGTCAGCTCTTCTTAGAAAGATCAGAGAAGCAGACTCTCCTGTTGCCCCTGTCTCTACATGACCTTTCTTAGTGTGGCTTTTAATTTTTGACTTTGGCTTGAATTCTGATCTTGGCTTGACTGTGCGTTTTTTTTCTTCAGGCGCAGACTCTCCTATCTTGGGTCCTGAAAGCCTTTGCTCACTTTTGGATCACAAGGTCTTTATCTCAGGTCCCAGTTTACGCAACGTGTGCTCCGTTCCTCAGTCTTATATGACTCTTTGCAACCCCGTGGATTGCAACACATCAGGCTTCCTTGTCCTTCACTATTTCCCGGAGTTTGCTCAAACTCATGTCCACTGATTCAGTGATTCCACTCAACCATTTCATCCTTTGTCACCCCTTTTTCTTTCCTCTGCCCTCTGTCTTTCCCAGCATCAGGAGTTGGCTCTTCACATTAGGTGGTCAAGGTATTGGAGCTTCAGCATGAGTGCTTCCAATGAATATTCAGGGTTCATTTCCTTTAGGATTGACTAGTTTGATCTCCTTGCTGTCCAAGGGACTCTCAAGAGTCTTCTCCAGCAGTTGCTGCTGCTGCTGCTGCTGCTAAGTCTCTTCAGTCGTGTCCAACTCTGTGCGACCCCACAGATGGCAGCCCACCAGGCTGCCCCATCCCTGGGATTCTCCAAGCAAGAACACTGGAGTGGGTTGCCACTTCCTTCTCCAGCAGTTAGAGGCTATTTATTCACTTCTGAAGCTTGTGAGTGAGAAAATTGACCAATTACTTTCTACCCCTACAAATGCTTTAGTCAAAAATGAAAGACACTTTGAAGAAAGCGTTCTAGATTCTATGGATGAATCCTCAGCTTTTCTGATGCTGCCTCTGGAAACCCAAGAATTCAGTGTTCACCTTAGAGAAGGATGATTAAAGTTCCGACTTAGATATAATCACTTTCTTCAAGATTGGTGTGTTGATACCTCACTCTTTGGGGTTTTCCTCAATGTTTCCATGTAAGTTACCTATCTGCCCCTCCTCCTCTGACCTCTATACACTGGAGAGAAGTAAAACTTCTTGTATTAGCATAACTTTAAAACCTGACAGGTAGTATTTAGACATTGATTTATGGCTACAATCCTACGTAAGTTTTCATCCCTGTCCACACATCTTAGAGACCCCAATGAATGCCGTAGATGCAAATTTTTAATGAATGTGAACTTAACCATTAATGTAACATCACTGGTTTAATGCAGATACTTTTGTTAAATGACAATATAATTATCAGTCACCGGCAAACCTCAAAAAGTTTGGAAGGTTGGATTCAGTTAAACACCCGAGAGCTGAGATGCTTATCTGAAGTTTACCCCTTGAGTTGAGCAAGTCCAGACTGGAAAATGCTCAAGACCTATCTGATACTCACATTAGTAATTCTGTTTTTCTGTGTCTCCCTGTCAGCGTTTCTATGTTTCATCCTTGACCTATTGATGACGCAAAATACAACACGAAAAAGATAAAAGTCATCTCCATTAAATCGAGCCGAATAAAATTTTCATAAGATGCTGAGAACAGTTAAACATCCTAAGTTGCATGAGAAATGCTACCTTCTTAGAATGCTAGGAAATATTTTGCCTATCTCCTTCTCCTTCACTCTTGTTTAAAGAGTTTATTGCTACAGAATTTTCTAGTAGTTTTCCCTGACATCAGATTGGGGGTGGGGGGAATTGCTCAAGATGACTCAGATGAATCATATTTGAAAACAAGTCTTTTTTTCTTTTCCCTAGAAAAAGCATTAATGTGTAAACACTTTCAGTATGCTGGGGCAAGCCAGCAGGTTGTGTACTTTAAAAAAATAATGAAAATACTTTCAACACCACGTATTTTGTGTTTAGCTTAGGAAGCCATTGCATTGGTGGTGGTTTTCCTAGTTTTACATTCCTCTAAATAACCTTCTTTGTCCTTTTCTTGTCTTTTGTGTCATAAAAAGATTTTGTGAAGAGGAAGAACTTCAGTTTCTTGGATATCTGGAAAACTGACAGAAAAATGTCCTTTGTCAATGGCTACAGTTTGGTGATTTTTACTTCCTGTATGAAATCAAGATTTTGGGGACTGTATGCAGGCTTGAATCACTAGGGCCCATGCATTGCTTGATCCTCTGCATGCCAGTCATGGTCTTGTAGTGAAAATACTGCATCTTGAGGTCCTAGTATAAAGGAAGTTAAAATTAAAAGACGATCAACTTAGGAATGTTGCCATTATTTCTGGGAAGTTTTAGCCTCCATTGAATTCCAGTCATCCTGAGTTGGAGAAGTGTCTCAGCCCCACATCTTGTGAGGCAAGTTTTTGAGCATCCAAGTGTGGTAATTTCTCTTCTCATGTAAAAGGATGAAGCTGGATATATTTGATTTTCACAAGTATACTTGGAATAGCCTCCATGTGCTTACATTGTGTGAGTAACAAGGGTAGTGGGGAGGAGGAGAGGAACAAAAAGATTATCAAACCATTGATGCGGTAAATCAAGTAACACCACACTTTCTGGAGTAACAGGATTATTACAAGAGCCAATCACACAAGCCAGGTTATCATATTCCTTTACTGAGTTTTCACTCTGGGAAACTTCACAAAGCTTTTTGAGAGGCATGTCAGTACTGATATAATTTTAAAAAGTAATAGGTGACCGCTGAAATGAAAATGTTGGCGTGAACTTGGAACCCATGTGTAATTTTGACCTCGGAAGAAAACAATAGATACATGTATATATATAGCTGAATCACTTTGCTGTACACTTGAAACTAATACAACATTGTTCATCAATTACACACCAATAGAAAATTAAAATAAAAAATAAAATAAATGCACAATCAAGATAAAGTCAACTAAAAAAATTTAGAGGAAATTCTTAGATAAACGCAGGTTTTAAATTTAGAATATTATAATATACCTATTCTAATAATGACACCAAAAAGAAAGCAACATGTGGGATTTGTGTCTTGAATTTCAATAAAAAGCCATTAAAAAAAAAAAAATCCCAAACAGGTTTTAATCCAACATAGCGTCTAGCACATAATATTATTATTGGTAAAGCTTTATCTACTTATTTCCACCATACTATTGCTTGATTTCTAGTAACCTGAGCCCCATTTTGTTTCTAGAGATTTTCCTGGGCTAGGCCATGCTGGCCTCTCTTTGTCCTTAGAGACAGCGGATTCCTGTCTTGTAAGATATTAGGGCGACACTGACTAGAGAGTTTGGCTTTTGCATCTTGCAGCCAAAGTTCATCAAGTCATCAAAGATATCTTAATTGGTTATGTGTATCAACAAGAGCCACTCACAGTATTTCCAGAATGTTGGCTTACATAATCCACTGAGTACATGGCATCTTTATTAACAAGAAGACAACAGATTCCTTCAGACCTCTACCACTTTCGACCGGATTAGTTAATGGGATCTTCTCCACCAAAGACAGGACAAGCCAGAAGCCATTGTCCATCTGGAGCTTGTTCTCACTATGGCGATGTCTGAGCGTTGCTCTTTTGGGTGAGGTAGTAAATGAGGGGAAGGTAAGTCTGGTTCCTTTTCTGGTTGAGCATCTTTGTTTTCTGTGGCAGGATTTAAAAGCATATCCAGTCATGCACCCAAGGAGGGTTTTTCCATCATTTAAAAAGAGCTCATTAGACACTGCAAATTGACACAGTACAAACAACATTGAGAGGGTCTGGGTTCCCACATAAATTAGCTCGGTTTGTGCAAGATGAAAAATGCTTTGGCCCCAACTGCCAGCCCTGCAAACACAGCCAAGCTTGGAGAAAAAACAAGGTGTGCCACTGTGTCTCTTACATCACCAGCAGTCATAAAAGTGCTGTAATTAAAACGTAGCTGACAATTTGCTTAATGATGTGCAAGGCAGAGAACCCAAGGGGGGCTCCCACGTGGGGTTGGCTGTGGCCTCTGCCTTTTCAGTGGGAGCAGTAGCTGGCATCTCCTTCACTTGAGAACATGGTGACTAATCTGAGAAGCCAGTAGGGTGGATGGGGGAGCCAGGCCAGCTGTTTTAAATCATCAAGACCATTTTCACAATAATGAGTTTGTGTGAGTGAGAAGATACTTAAGGTGTTCTGGAACCATCCGTTTATAATGAGCTAGGTCGTACTGATGAAAATTACCCTATTCCCCACAATATCACTTAGCCCAATTAACAACTTAATTAGTTCATAATAATAATATGAGGTAGGACTTCTCATTCTGTCTTCTCACTTCAGAATGACTATTATTATATAAGAAAATAACCTTTTTAAAGTTTGTGAGCCACGAAGCCTCAATAAGAACTGACGCAATGCTCTGAGTCTGGATCTCTGGATAAACCCTTTGACCCCTTTTCTTCCACAGACTCACCTTTGACCTTCAGCCAGTCCCTTGATCCCATCTTTTTTTTTTTATTTTGGATCTGTAAAATTAGAAAGCCAACTGCATGTACAGATGATCTAAATTTCATTCCTAATAAGCACTATATGCTCTGCATGTACAGATGATCTAAATTTCATTCCTAATAAGCACTATATGCTTGAAAAATTTAGAAACATTCTAGATAGATTTAGGATGTATCTAGATGGTTAATGATTAGAATGCACGATGGTACTCAATGTTTCTTGAATTTTTCTTTAATAATTTAAGCAAATAAAGATACATTTGCTTAAGTANTCTCCAACACCACAGTTCAAAAGCATCAATTCTTCGGCTCTCAGCTTTCTTCACAGTCCAACTCTCACATCCATACATGACCACAGGAAAAACCATAGCCTTGACTAGATGGACCTTTGTTGGCACAGTAATGTCTCTGCTTTTGAACATGCTATCTAGGTTGGTCATAACTTTCCTTCCAAGGAGTAAGCATCTTTTAGTTTCATGGCTGCAGTCACCATCTGCAGTGATTTTAGGTTGTACTTGGGCAAAAAGGAGGTTCATCAGGTGTCCACAGCGGGGCAGCAGAGGAGCAGGGAAGTAGCAGCTCTGTGTGTTAGAGCAGAGCGGGCCTGCCTGTGGCATCCTCCCCATTCCAGGAGCCAGAGCTGCGAGGTGGGTTGCAGGCCACCACAAGCCCACCTCCCAGGTCAAATCAAGCCCACCGCCATGATTTGATTCATGCAGATCAAAGGAAGCTTCTGTCCTCCGGGGGTTGCAGTCCTTGGTCAGGCTCTTGCTTATATGGGTTTCCCTGGTGGCTCAGATGGTAAAGAACCTGCCTGCAATGCAAGAAACCTGGGTTCAATCCCTGGGTCGGGAAGATCCCCTGGGGAAGGGAATGGCTACCCACTCTAGTATACCTGCCTGGAGAATTCCATGGACAGAGAGAGGAGCCTGGTGGGCTACAGACAGTTNAAAGAACCTGCCTGCAATGCAAGAAACCTGGGTTCAATCCCTGGGTCGGGAAGATCCCCTGGGGAAGGGAATGGCTACCCACTCTAGTATACCTGCCTGGAGAATTCCATGGACAGAGAGAGGAGCCTGGTGGGCTACATACAGTTCTTGGGGTTGCAGAGTCACACATGACTGAGTGACTAACACACACACACACACACACACACACACACACACAGAGACCTGTGTCCTACATGCCTGACAACCCAGGGGCCGTGGTTGCAGTGGCTGTGGTGTGGTTGTGGCGGTGGAGGAGCTGGGGGCTGAGGGCAGCCCTGTTCTGGTGGATGCATGTTCTCTCCTCTACTGCTTGAAAACTTTGAGCTCCAGGTGAGGAGTGGCGGGGGTTCCCCAAGAGGGCGCCACACTGCCAGATGCCAGCTGCTGGCTCCTGCCTCTCCTGGCAGTTAGCAGGCTCCAGGCTCCAAGCTCCATAGGCAAAGCCAGATGAAGCTGGGGCAGGAAGCTCTGCTGTGGAAGGGTCGGGGGCTGGCAGGTGAAGCTGGGGAGGCAGATGAGGTTGGCAGGATCCAGGAGGAGCAGGTATCAGAGGCAGGTGGGATTCCTGGCCCTGGAAAAGGGACACGCCTGCCCCATCGAATGCAGCTGGCACCTCGCACCACAACCCCACCACCTTCCCCATGAAAAGCAGCTCCCGCCACCCCCCAGCAGCTCAGCTCCTTGCAGGTCCCCAGAGTAAGCGCAGTCTCACACTCCCGGCTCTTTGCTTGAGCTTTCCCCTGTGGCAGTGTGCTGACATGGGGCTCCCATGTTAAGTACTCCTGAGGCTTCTGAATCCTGACTTGTCTGAGGCTGGGCTCCAGGCTCCCCTGCATTCCAACCCATGGCTCTTTTCTTTGCACTGAATTCTGCCCCCCTAGCCTCTACGCCCCAGCAGATGGTGAGCTTGGTGAGTCTGCCTGGAATGCCTCTCGTATCCCTGTTCCTGGCAGGAAGGCCTGACTAGCATTTCTTCTCCCTGCTCCCAGTGGCTGCCTCACCATCACAGAAGACCTGCGGGAAGCTGGTCATGTGTGTGCATATGTATGCATGTTTGTGTGTGGGTGTGTGCACGCTCATATGTGTGCATGGCAAGTGCATATACAGAGGGCCTCAGGCAGCAGAGGCCAGACTAATCCACATGGGAGGTAACGTGCGCAGGCGCAGACAGGCACAGACAGGCCTTTCACATCAACCCAGAAAGACAGAGCTCTGTATGCAGTGTATGCAGTGTGGGGTCTACTTAAAAAAAAAAATTCTTTCATTGATGTACATAAACACATACACACAAGAAACACTCACATCAAAAGATCCTATGGGCCACAACTGAGGCCTGGTACAGACAAATAAATAAATAATAAGATACAATTTTTAGAAGTGACGGGTTTTCACAAGCTGAACACACCATGCTACCAGGACCAGATGAGGAAAGTGCAAGGCAAGCACTGGAGGCCACGCGGGGCCTTTTTAGAGGCCTGTGCCTTGACTCTGAAGATGGGGTCTCCAGAGGGCGGGGGAGGAGAGAATCTGGGGGGAGGTTCTGACTTTTGCCTTTCTCCCCAAGGGGCCAGACTTGGGAGGGCATGGCTGCTGGAGTGACATCCGCCCCAGACAGGCTTGTCATAGCTCCAGCATACAGACAGAACAAGAATTAATGAAATCCACTGCAATGTCCTAGAACTGCAAACACAAGAAGGGTACAAAGACCTGCTCCCTAAAACCAGCACTCCCAGGATGGAACTGGCTTGATTATAAACAATTATAAACGCCCAGGGATGCTGTGCAGGTCTGAGTGACTGGACATGCACAGGGACACTGCTTCCCACTGTGCCTATTTTACGGAGACTGCATGGAACCCTGTGTGTGGTGGGGGTTTGCTGTGTCTGGTAATGTTGGGGCACTGGGTGTGACAGGCTGGTAGTGGGTGGCTGGGTGGCTGTGTGTGCAGGGCTGTGTATGTGGGGCTGTGAGGAGGGCTGGTTGTGTCTGCATGCTGGGGAGCCTGTGTTTGGGCACAGATGTCTGTGGGTGAGGGGACAGTGCCAGGAGAGCTGTAACTCTATCCAGAGGTCGATCTGGAGAAGAAGAAGGGACAGCGGGTGGTGGTGGTGGAAGGCTGCCAATGGACTGTTCCTTCTCCCGAGGGTCTTGCCAGTGGGCCCTTTCTTCTGGCTCCCAGCTCTGGGGGTCAGTCGCCCTGCCCACCGCCTGCAGTAACAAGCTAGGTGGAACCCAGGCTGTGGCCCAGATGCTGAGGTGGCAGGCAGGCCTGGGAGGAGGGGGTGGGGCCAGCGACATGCCAGAGCGGCAGCCAGCAGCATGGGGCACCCTGCCCTGTGCTGAGCTGGCAGCTGGCGCTGGGAGCAGGCGGGGCCCCACCCAAGCAGGCCAGGGCAGGCAGGGCAGGGTCTGTCTTGGGCCAGGGAGGGGATGGAGCTGATGGGGCAAGCCTGGGCCTTGTCTGGCCAAGAAGGAAGGTTGAGGGGCAGCTGAGAGGATTCCTTTTGTGCTGAGGGCAGGGTGTCTGTGCCTCCTTAGTCTTATGGGTGCCTGTGTGACTGATTTGCTTATGCATCTGTTTTTCTCTTTAAAAAAAAAATACTTATTTTTAATTGAAGGATCATTGCTTTAGTTTCTGCCATACATCAGCATGAATCAGCCATAGGTATACATATGTCCCCTCCGTCTTGAACCTCCCTCCCACCTCCCACCCTTTCCCACTCCTCTAGGTTGTTACAGGGCCTCAGTTTGAGTTTCCTGATTCGGCAAATTTCCCTCTTGTATGCATGGATCCATGGGCCCGTGTGAGGGCCACAGGTGGTTCTGTGGGTGACTGGCACCCAGGCATGTTTGTATGACGGTCTTGCACAGATGTGTTTATGGGAAGGCTGTGACTCCTTTGGAAAGATGCACGTGACTTCTGTGGGTCACGTCTATGGCAGACAACTGCCTCAGTCAATGCCCGCTTTCTCCAAGGTTACATGTGTGTGCAGGTCTCTGGGTGTGTGTGTGAGTAGTTCAGGTCTTGGGTCTGGAGAGCAGAGGGCCAGTGGTTGGTAGTGGCCTGTCTAGGGTAGGTGGTGTGGGGAGAAAAGGGTCTGGGTTTTCTGAACTGGAGCTTGGCCAGGCTCTGGGACCAATCTGTTCCTGCAACAAATTCACGTGTTCTTCCCACTCCCCCATTACTCCTGCTTTAAAGGTTCTGACAGTGTGTGTGTGTGTGTAATGACCCACAAACCAATGCAACTCTGGGTAACCATTCCACTGATCCATCACAATATGCTTGTGTTGATAACAATCCTAAAGACCACGTGTGCACAATGTGAAACATGCATGTGTAAGTGTGACACACTCCTACGTGTGTCTGTGTTTCTGTGTGTGACGACCTCACAAGCCACTGGATATGTGCCTTGGTGTGTGTGGGTTCCATGGTCACTGTGCACGTATGGCCTCTTCTCAGCCCTGGGACCTGGCACATACCTCCTGTTGCCTCCTGAAAAGCCCACATGTGCTGACACTCAGCTTCTTTCCGCTCCTCACCTCACCCCTTCTCAGCCCTCAGGGATCCTTCCTGGAGACAGGAACCCTGGGTGGTGAAGTTGAGAACTGGGCCTCCTGCGGAGTCGGCTGCTTGCCTCCCAAGTCTGCTTTAGCGTCATGGGGCCAAACAGAGGCCACACCAGCTAGGAGCTCAGGGGGCGGCCACGGCCAGGGCCAGGGGGAAGAGCACATGGTTAGAGCCAGGCAGAACTGGGTTCAAATTCAGACTCACACCACACCTAAGGCCCTTGGACAAGTCATGCTCTATGCTTCAGTTTCTCCCATTTCTTTCTGGAGTTGCTCTGACAAGCAACAGGTGAACAGGATGCTCCCGGCAGTAGGTAAACAGACACAGGAGTCTCTGGACAAATGTGGATCCTCTTCAGTGTAAGGGATCACTTTGAGAACACTTGATGATCACCCTGAGATCTTGCAGGAAAGAGCCACAGGGGTGGAGAAGGTGTCTGGAGCCTGGTCTCGAGGTAGCATCTGAGATCTGACCGTCAGGGGCCCTGCCGTGTGGAGGTGAGCAAAGCCATGGCTGGAGAGCTCTCCAAACAGGCAGCCCCTGGCAGGGCCCCCACAGCCCGCCTGTCTGAGAGAGCCTTGGGCCTGGCACCCCTCTCCGAGAGTGGCATTGAGGGGCACACCCATAAGCTGTGTGGAGGGGCCTATAGAGATGATCTTGAAATGGTGGTCATGGAATGATACCCACAGAAAGTCAACTTGCAGCCTCCAAAAGACCACCGTCCATTAACTGAACCCACAAAGATCCAGGTGAGGAAGACACCCTCAAAAAGAGAGGACACAGCCTCCCATTTTAGAGGAACAGAAATCCCCAGCACCCCAACGACGACCCTTGAAGAACACACACCAGATACCCCTCCCCTCCAGAGGGCCCCGATTCTTCCAGAAGGGTGGACACGCATTCCCCACCCCCTCGCCCCTGGGGAGGACGCGCAGAGGGCGGCAGGCAGGCCCCGCTCCCCCTGCTGAGTCAGGCTGTCCCAGCTTAGCCGGCGGGTGTTGGGTGGCAGCCGCTGGGCGCCTGGCCAGCTCCAGGGGTGGGGCGGAGGGTGAGTCACAGAGCGGCCTCCGGAGCCGCCTAGGCCGCCCCCCCTTCCGCCCTCTCCCGCCGCGGCGGCCGTGGGAGCGCGAGGGCTCAGCCAATCGGCGGCCGCCACCCGGCCTAGCGCTCTGGCCCCGCCCCCCGCCGTGGCGCCGGCCTCCAGGTTCCCAGGGCCCCTCGCAGGTGGCCCGATGGAGCCCCCGACCTGGCACCCGCCCAGGAGCCCGTGGTCGCTGCCTGGGAACGAGGTGCAGAAGACGGAGCACGGGGCTCCCAGGGAACAGAGCTCCCAGCCAGGAAGTCTCAGTTCCTCCCTGGCGTCCCCCTCTTTGCCGTTTCCACCTGCTGGTTAGGGGCCGGAGTGACCCTGTCAGTGGCAGCGATGGGGTGGGAGTTGTTTTTCAGTCGCTCAGTCGTGTTGTTTTTGAGACCCCATGGGATGGGGATGGGGTGGCGAAATGGCCGCCTTCTGGCTGCCCTGTGAGCTCTCCCCAGATTGTCCCCTCCTCGAAGGGACTAGATTGGCTTTGTGTTCAGGGTGTGGGACTGTGCTGGCCCATACTGGCACAGTCTTGACGGTGAAAGCTCTCTGGCCAGTCAGCCACATCACAAGCTGTTTTCTGCTTCAGACACGACAGTCACTGTTCTTAGGTTGTCCTTCCTAAGACTGGTGATCCCAGCTACTGAGCCCCTCCTGGCCAGGGCCCAGGCTTGATCCAGGCACACAGGCAGGTGTGCACAGGCTCCCCTGAGCAGCTAGAGGTTACGTGGACACACAGACAGACCTGTCCAGATCCTCACGTACATGTAACACAGAAACATTTTCAGCACAATAGGCAAGCGTCACAGCTCTGTTCCTTACTACTTTCCTGACTTTGAGTCTGTCATCAGATTTTTCCAACTGTTTACCTATATAATGGAGATAGCTAGAATCCCTTCCTTACAGGGAGGATTCAAGGGAAACACACACACACACACACACACACACATCTAGAGAGTGCCTGATACATTGTAATAACTCAATAAACATAGCTATAATGATCTCCCAGACCCACAAGAATATATCCTCACAAGCACACTCATAGACCCACACCAATACACCCCCCCCCCAAACTTCAGACATCAATACATGGGCAAGCACCAGGTGTGTTTGCATATAGAAACACAAACAGCCACCCCCTCGCCCCCACTGCTGCCCCCAGAAAAACAGCAACCTCCGCAACAACCATAAAAGCAAGTTTTACTGCCCAGGGTGTGATGGGAACAGCCAGCCCAGCTGGGCGGGGGGCGGAGGCCTCAGCGTCGGGCGGTGCCCGCCTTGCTCAGGCTCCCACTCAGCCCCAGGGAGAGGACGCTTTCATTCTTCCAACACGCCCCTCTCTACCCTGAGAACAGTCACCTCATCCTCTCTCCACTGTCACCTGAAATCAGGCTCCACCTTCTGGCAACACTGAGCCCCAGGGTGGGGGACCCCAAGAATTTGTGGTCCGTGGGGTCGGTGGTGGGGGGGCATGGTGGCCTGGCTCTCTGGGGAGGGGTTGAGGACCTGCAGGGTGGCCCTGTCCTCACCACTTCTCTGGGCTGGTGAATCCTGGAGGGTAGTGGTTGTGAGCATTTGACTGCTGGGCCCTGGAAGCAGCCAGAAGGGGACCATCTGGAGCTGGGACTACCCCTCTGGGCTTAGATTCCCCTGGACACTGGACAGCTCTCAGGAAGCTTCTACTATTTATTTTTGTGATAAGAATGCTTAACATGAGATCTACCCTCTTACATTTTACCTGTACAACATAGTATTGCTACATGCTCCATGTTGAAGCATCTAGAACTTACTCATCTAGAAACTGGACCACCTTCCACTTCGTCTTGTGCTCCGCAACCCCAGCTCTTGCTGGACCCTCAGCTGTCCCCAGAGGTGGGGACATTTGTGAGTGGTCTTCGGGTCTCAGGGAAAGCTAGAGGGAATGCTGCCTCCAGCTCTTTTCTGAGAAACCATGGCCACAGCAAACTGGTCTTCTACTTTAAGCAGGTACTCATTGCCCTCCAGTCCCCTCCCTCCATTAACACACAAGGATACTGGATACTCCTGGTAGCATAAGCTGTCAGAGCTGAAAGGGCACCCCAAGGTTACTGACTCAAGACCCAAGATGGAGGGCCCCGGGTCTGAGGTCGCACTGTGAGTGTGTAGAGGCAGCAGCGGGACTGACCCAGGGCTCCTGTCTCCTCGTGCAGAAAGGCCCGAGTCTCAATGCTGGCAGTACCCCTGCCCCCCCAGCCTCCCTTGTTTCACAGGGATGTGCCCCTCCTGCATGCCATCTGATCCCAGGAACTGGGAAGGGGACTCAGGCTGTGTCCTCAGGGACTCCAGACTGATGGGGAGGAGGCTGTCAGATCCAGGGAACAGAGAGGCTCATGCTATACATGAGACCTGAACACACCAGACCAGGAGATCTCACAGACTTGGGGAGGTTATAAGGCAGTTGCCCGGAGGAGGGTTTTGAGGGAGAAGAAGAATGTGGGCAGGTCCAGCGGGGGTGGTCTCTGGACCGTGGGAGTGGGGGTCTTGAGGGAGGTGGGACAGGCTTGCTCTGTCACCTGCATGGAGTAAACCTCTGCTTCCCACTGTGAGGACTAGATTGTGGGGGTTGCCATGAGATACCACGGGACTCTGCTTTAATGTTGCAAATGACCAAAGGGAGGCCAGAAAGTCTTGCAAGGACAAGGATGTGGTTGTAATGACCTGTAATGTAACCTCCAGGGCGGGGACACTGGTCACCTTCGGAGACTGGTCTCCCTTGGTGGAGGGGAGGGTTGGGGGGGGAGGGGATGATTTCAATAATGTCTTGCCAACCTCCACTTGCCTGCAACCCAGCCCAAGCTTCCTAGAGACCAGTTGGCCCTCGAGTGTGGCCATGTCCTGACAATGCACAACTAGGTGGTGCCCAGCGGACTAGGAAGACTTCTCAAATGCCCTGGCCTGCAACAGACCCTTTTCTTTCCTGCTTTCGGATTTCCTGCCCCCCTCTGCCCTCCAGGGCCGGGATGAGCCAGAAGGGTGGGGATCCCAGTTGCCAAGATCCAATTTTGCTGGCTGGGAGTTTTTCAGGTGCTAATTAAAAGGAGCCACCCAGAGAGAATGACTTCACTTGTTCACACACACACCCTGCGCCCTGCCCTTTCTTCTGCCCCCATTCACACGCCCAGCCAAGGCCAGGGCGGCCGGCAAGGGAGCCCCACAGGGAAAGCAGGATTGTGAGCCTGTGTGGCTGTCAACAAGCAAACTGCAGGCTCAGAGCATTTTTGACATTTTTTTCCTCCTAGTCAAATGTTGCAGTCTCAGCATTTCCCCTGTTCCCCTCCCAGATGAACTGGATGGGGAGGGGCTCGTGAGGGCCCCACTGTGGGGAAACACTGAGGCCTAGCCTCAGTCCAGCTAGCTGCAGCCCTGGTGGGTGGGGGGCAAGGGGGCTCTTGGTGGGCTCTCCTTCAGTACAGGCAGTGAGGGCTTCTCCCTTCACAGTCCTCTCTGCTCTCTAAATTCTTCCAAAGATAAAACCACAATCCCTTCCATTCTGGGCTGCAGGATGGGAGCATGATGCTCGAGGTGGGCACTGGCACAGAAACAGCGGTATCTTAGGAGAGGTGTTGGAGTGTTGCCGAGAACTCCCAAAGGTTCCTGCGTTGGTGCTTGCTACAACCCCCATGGACCCCTTGGTCTCGGCTAGTGGGAGGAGGCATGTGAGTTTCTGGATTCTGTCAGGATCGGAGCATGGGGCCGGGGTCTGCCCCCGGACTCCAGGTGCCGGGGAGCGGCGCTGCACTTGGGAGGCCAAGGGGCTGGGCGGCCGCGCCCCGCGTGGAGCTGGGCGGAGCCGGCGCAGGCTCGTTCCCTCGCCTCTGTTCTGGGAACATCCTGCAGGGGTCGCCCTAAGCCAGGCTCCTGGGCGCCGGGGACGGTGCGGGCTCCCTCCCGAAGCCGGGTCCCAGGTCAGACCCCAGGTCCCACACTCGGGCTCTCCGCCTCCCTTCGGGGTCCTCCAGCCCTCAGGAGTCTGGGAAAAGCCACGAGGGAGGGACAGAGACAACGTGGGGTCCAATGGCTCTGAAGCGACAGGAGTGACAAGTGTCGTTGGCTCGACAGGGCTCACGCAAATAACATGCAAATGAGCGCAGCTATGAGCCCAGCTATTCCGCCCTGGCCAGAGCCCGGCATATTTTTGACTCGGCGGGGGAGGTCTTGTCTCCGGTTTTCCTCCAGTGTCAGGATCCCATCCCTCCCTCCAAGTAACTGTGCCAGTGCTGTGCTAAATGCTTTGGCTCCTTCCCTTAGCTGTCATGATAAGCCACTGGTAGGGACCATCATCCTCATTTATACATGGTTCCCATGCCTCTTTTCCCTCACAAATCACCAGGCATCAAATGAGCTTGAACAGAATATAACAGGACCCATCCCCCACCCCCAGCCTCTGGAAAGCAGGGTCCTTCTGAGAGGTCCCTGAGAATGGAGATCTTGGTCTGTGATTTGGCACAAAAGGACTCCCTGAGGATTAGGTCAGGACTTTGAAGAAGTCATCTGGAGCATTCCCTGCCTCTGTGGGGCAGCCTTTCCCTGCAGGACCTGGGTCAAGGGGACCTTGAGCATTAGTGACCCACACCGCTCATGTCCTTAGTCCTTTCCTTAATGGTGTCAGAGGTCTGACTCCATGCCCCTCTCTGCAGCACTGGCCCATTCCTCTGGTGATGGGCCAGGCTTCCCAAGGGACTTTTAAAGGGGGTTTCGCTGCAGTTTCTGTACACTTTTCCTGTGAAAGGCCTTCATGGAGCTGGGGGCCTGTGGGTGACACTGATCACTTTCCCAGAGTAGAGTCCCAGAGAAAGCAGAACTGAAGCCTTCTTCCCCAGGAGGTAGGCACAGTTCTCCTTGGCACTTGGCTGGTCCTGGGGCTGGGGCCAGGGGAGGTGTGCCCCTCCTCCTCTTCCAAGTGCCTGACAGCATCCTGGTCTCAGGATAGAATCTCCCCTCTCTACACCCAATTCCTCCCCGAAATTTTCATTTACCCTGCCCTGCTATCTCTCCCACCTCCTACTCCTCCGTGGCCCCTGTCCATCCTCTCTCTCCTGGATCTTCCGCCAGGTGCCCCTTCTCTGTCGCTGACCATTCGGGAACCTTGGCTGCTCACCCTGGAGACCTCCTGTGTTTCTCTTTCCTGCAGGCCTGGGGCCTTGAGTGCTCCTCCCAGTTGCTGGGAATGAGGTGGTTCGAGGAATGAAGGTCTGGCACATTCCAGAGTTTGGAGGTGCTCAGATGCCCAGCACCTGGGTTCTTTGGCGTCTGAGACCCCTGGCCCTGCAGAAGCCATGAGGCAGATGGCCCAGGCCTCCTTGGGGTACTTTGGGGGGCTCAGAAACCAGGCCTCAATTTCTACCATTGCCATTCCCCACTCTGCCACACTGCGTGCAACCATGTGCTGCCCTCCCCAGCTGGCCGTCACAGAGGTCTGGGTCCCCCTTCTGATGCCCTCACTCAACAATCTCTCCCTCTTGCTTCCCGAGGCCCTCCATACTCCCCTCTTCTGCAAGGTGCTGCCAACTGCCCCAGCCCACTGTTCCTGGAGTTGTTCCATCTGGTCTGAGCAGGTTTCTATCTTTCTTTGATTCCCCATCTCCCCAGGTAGATGGGCAAGAACAGAGGTGCTAATTCAGGTTGAGAACAGGTAGATACAGGCACAGACCTGAGAAAGGGTTCAGGTTTTATAGACAGACCTGATTCACATATTGACTCTACTACCACTGGTTGAGCTAAGACAAGTAATTTAACTGGACTGATCCTCAGTTTCCCCATCTATACAGTAGAGTTAATTAGAAGCACAATATGGAAAGCACCTGGTATGTAGTAGTTGTGCATTAAATGATAATTCTTCTTCTTCTGACCATGTTATGTGGCTTGCAGGATCCCAGTTTCCCAACCAGAGATGGAACCCTGGGCCATGGCAGTGAAAACGCAGAATCCTAACCACTAGACCATTAGGAATCC
Organism: Neotragus pygmaeus; assembly: GCA_006410875.1. NCBI lineage: Eukaryota > Metazoa > Chordata > Mammalia > Artiodactyla > Bovidae > Neotragus > Neotragus pygmaeus. Next base: position 373,960 of record SJYV01021741.1, on the reverse strand, counting down.
TCTAATTATTCTGGATACATATAATAGTATTAAAAATTGAGACAACTTCCTGGAAGAGAGGTCTTCTCTGGAACCCCTAAATGTAAGGAAAGACCCTTCTTGATGTCGAATCCCTGCCCCCTAGTAGCCTTTCTCTCTGAGACACCCTTCTCATCCAGTTCTTTATTGGGATTTTGTCTTCTTATGAGAGGCATGGTGGGGTGGAGTGCCTGCCTCCTGGGAAGGGGTTTGGTCGTGGGCTTGAAGATGATCCCTTGCTCTCCTCCAGCCCCAGTTCCCCTCTTCATAAAGTTGCCAGTTGCCCCTGGTTGGGCCTGCCTGGGCAGGTAGACAGAGTGCTCTCAAAGCCAGCAGAGGGGTTTAAGCGATCTCATCAATGCCTGGGAGCTGCNACTCCAGTATTCTTGCCTGGAGAATCCCAGGGATGGGGGAGCCTGGTGGGCTGCTGTCTATGGAGTCGCACAGAGTTTGACAGGACTGAAGCGACTTAGCTAGCTAGCTATAGTTCATTTATAACATTGTGTAAGTTCCAGGTGTATAGCAATATGATTCAGTTATATATACATATGTATTGTTTCAGGTTCTTTTGCCTTATAAGTTATCATAAAATACTGAGCATAGTTCCTGGTGTTATAACAATAAGTTCTTGTTGGTTATCTATTTTATATATAGCAGTGATAGCTTTATGTTTTGTCTCCCTCAGTCTTGTTTCACTGGATCCCAGGGGACATGTCAGTATAGTGGTGAAGTAGAACCAGCTAAGGTTGGGATAAGATGTGATGACCTGTTTTTGTTTCCTTCTAAGGTTGCTTGTCATTCAGGTAATAACTGGTTTTTTATTATGAAAGAAACAAATCTTGAATGTTTGCAAAACTGCAGTGAAGAGTACCTGTTCTGTGGGCTTTGTGTAGGTTCCCCAGCCCTTGATCTCAGACTTCCCTGGGCCCTGCTGTGTGGTTGTGCCTGTGCTGCCTGTGGTTTCATGTCTCCTTTCCTGTTTCCAGGGTCT
>SJYV01021741.1:292899-372906 GCA_006410875.1 Neotragus pygmaeus | reverse complement strand
TTTTTTTTTTAACTATTTATTTTCCCTGTGTTCTGGGCACATCCGCCCCTCTATAGTAGAGAAGAACAAATCTGACTCCATATGAAATATTTCTTTCACTTTAACCTTTGTATTCTATTGGTTTTGCAAGAGTTAAAAATCCTCTCATATGGAGTACATATTACACGTACACAAAGACAGCGAGTGCTTTCATTCTGGAGACATCTAGAAAGGATCCTGAAAGGAAGTAGGTGCTTTCATTCTGGAGGCATCCAGAAAGGATCCAGAAAGGAAGCAAGTGCTTTCATTCTGGAGGCATCACAGAGGGCTTTATGGAGGCTGTGGCATCCGAAGCCAGGTAATACTGAGGCAGCGCATCTAAGTCTGAGAACAGGATGAGTGTACACAGGGAGCTGGGCATCTGGGACATGCCTAAGGCAATAAGGGAGCGAGTCTCACTCTGTATGCTGTGTCTGGCCCCAGCCCCCAGGAGAGGGCGGGCAGGGAGAGAGGGACCCTGGTGCTCCCTCTACAATGCAGGTTCCTCTGTGTCACTTGAAAGGGGAGGGACCCAAACCTTACCCTGTAGCAGGTCAGGCTCTAGTCCTAGGCTGCCCACATATTATCTTGCATGTGCTCCTTTGCCAGAATTATTTAACTTCTCCTGCCTCAGTTTCTGCAGGTGGAAGATGGGGCTAATCGCACTCATAGTGTTGGGGAAAGGATTAAATGAGACAAGGTAAGCACAGCACGTAGTGTGCACCCACAGAGCCACGGCCACAATAACTGCATACACTGTTATGATGATGCAGCATAGCGATGTTGTATCATAATACGGCATGAGAGTCCCCCAGGCTGGAAATGAATATCCTGTGTCGTGTTATCAATGCTCTGAGCACTGCTTGTCACCTCATCAGGAACTTCTACATCCACTCCAAGCCATTAGAATAAACTAGAGGGTTAAGATGTTTTCAAACTAGATTTCCTTTTCAGGAATAGGTAAAAGCAGCATTAAAAAAAAAATAAAACCTCTGAAACTAATGTCAACCTCTTGGCAATCTACTCCAGAAAAATGATGACAATGATAATGTGTGTGCATGCTAAGTCGCTTCAATTGTGTCTGACTCTTTGCAACACTATGGACTGTAGCCCGCCAGGCTCCTCTGTCCATGGGATTCTCCAGGCAAGAATACTGGCATGGGCCGTCATGCTCTCCTCCCAGAGATCTTCCTGACTCAGGGGTTGAACCCACGTCTCTTGCACTGGCAGGTGAGTTCTTTAACACCAGCACCACCAGGGAAGCCTGATGATGATAACTGATGCTTATTGAGCCCCTACTATTTGCCAGGCATTGCTCTAAAAATATATTCTTTCCTTCCATTCCCTTCATATCCCGACAAGGCGAGTTGTATTGTTACGTGAATTTTAGGATAGAAAAACTGACGGCTTCCTTAGAAGGACTTGTATCCACCCTGGGCTGGTCCACCGTGAAACAAGAGCTCGTTTCTCAAAGCAAAGAGGCTTCCAACATAGTGGTCCTGGGTTTTGCTCCACACCATACCTTTGCCCCCCTGTGGGAATGGCTGACTCTCCGGCCACCCACCATCACCAAGCGAAACCACTGCCAGGCGGGGCTGTCTCCCCAGGCTGCTGCAACTAGACAGCCTGCCCAGCAGGTGGCAGGCATCACTGACTGGTGGCATCGCCACTCTGATTGGAGACTCTGTGATTCTCCCACCCTGTCTGGAAAAACCTGGGAAAGACTGTAACCCCCAAAAGGTCGATATCAGACTGTCTTTCTCAATGACTGTGAGGCTACCAGGCCATCATTCCAGAGAACCATCAGTGTCACATCCTGGTGCTGGATCGAGTTCAGAGGCATCCTCACGGGGTTCACACAGGGATGCTCCTGATGACAGACAGCAGGCAGGTTCAGATTCCCCAAGAATGTTCACTCTCAGAAGCTATTCTCCATCTGCTTTCATCTCTAGCACTTGTCCAATTCCCTCCCCTTGGGTTGCAAGAACCAGATTCGTTTCCAGAGAGAAGTTGACAGACAGACAGGAGTGAGGAGCTGGAAATTTTTCAAGAAAAGGCTTTGATCTGGAAAAAAAAAAAAATAGGGGCTGTCCATTTGCTTATTCATCCCTCCCCCCAACTTCCTAGAAAATAATTCTTTTATCACTTTCATACTTCAAAAATTTGGGGCCTTCCTGATAATTCAGATGGTAAAGAGTTTGCCTGTAATGCATGGGAGCCCAGTTTTACCCCTGGGTTGGGAGGGCCTCCTGGAGAAGGGCACGGCAACCCACTCCAGTATTCTTGTCTAGAGAATTCCACTGGTCACAAAGAGTCGGACACAACTGAGCAACTAACACTCTCACTTTCACTGCAAAAATTAATTATCACCTATAATATAAGTTTGAATTTAAGGCTTTTCCAAATCTAGCCCTAAACTATTTATTCATACATTTTTCTGCAGCAATCCCATTGGATCTGCTCCAGCCCAACTGGTTCACCCAGAGCTCACTGCCCTTCACACTTGGTGGCCTGGTCCCGTCCCTGGTGGGCTCATTAACACTAGTCCTCCCGCCTGCGACGCCCTTGTCCCTCCTTTCAGGGATATGCTCATATCAGCTTCCTTCAGAAAGCCTGCTTGAACCACTTCATCACACAAGGCCCCTCCCTCTCCTTGGGAGAGTGTTGTCCCCATGCGGCCCTGGCTTGGTAGAGACATGTCATCTTTTCACTGCTAGTTGACATAACATTAATTTACAAAATTCAACAAATTTATTGACCTTTGGGCAAGATACCCTGCTCCCTCTGCCCTACAGAGATCTGAAGACTTAATCCCACCCTACAAGTTTATCATCTGGTGAGAAAGATACAAGTGCAATGGAACTCAGCAGCTAACAGAATGAACTAGACACTCTAGAGATGTATGAGGAATGTGTAGACGCAGATAGAAGGAGGCAGAAGGAAACGCAGATAGTAGGAGCAGATAGAAGGACACAGAATTCTAACACACAGCCTTCCTATAGGGCCCAAAGTCCAACTAATAAACCAGATGAGGGGCTAGACACAAATCCACAACATATCAGCCACTGTGATCATCCCTTAATGATCTCTTAATACATTAAGAGATCATTCTATTAATAGAGTCTATTCTCTTAATACAAACATTCTTTTTTTCTCTAGAAATTGTCCACTTGACACTCTGCTCAGCGTTATGTGGCAGCCAGGATGGGAGAGGAGCTGGGGGGGAAGGGATCCATGTGTACGCAGGACTGAGTTACTCTGCTGTGCACCCGAAACTGTCACGTTGTTAATCAGCCCTCCTCCACTATAGGACAAAGTTTAAAAATAAACAGAAACTGTCCACTTGGAAGACGTGTGCATGTCCTTCCAAAGAGGCTGTGCTGCAGGATGGGCCTGTCTGCATAGAGACAGAAGGGTCAGGAAGACGGAATTTGACACCTGGAAATGGGATGCCAGAGACACCATCTAGGGAGGGGAGGGGGGCAGTCTTAGACAAGAAGTTCAGCCCATTTCATATAAGCAATCTGGTGTCAACCCAGAGTTAAGAACTTCAACAAGGAGGAGCCAATGTGATGGGTGTCCAGGAGTCCGTGAAAGTGAACGTTGCTCAGTAGTGTCCAACTCTTTGCAATCCCATACAGTCCATGGAATTCTCCAGGCTGGAGTGGGGAGCCATTCCCTTCTCCAGGGTAATCTTCCCAACCCAGGGATTGAACCCCAGCCTCCCACATTGCAAATGTATTCTTTACCAACTGAGCTACCAGTGAAGCCCCAGAATATTGGAGTGGGTAGCCTACCCCATCTCCAGCAGATCTTCCTGACCCAGGAATCGAACCAGGGTCTCCTGCATTGCAGGTGGATTCTTAACCAGCTGAGCTACCAGGGAAGTCCCCCAGAGTCCATGATATCCAGCTGACCTGGGGAGGTGAGGCAGATGTCAAAGGTGAAAGCAGCAAAAGCCAAACCTGGGGGTCAGACAAGATTGGAAGGTCAAGGCAGCAGGATCTTCCATGGAGAAGCTGGTGAGGGTCAGTGCGAGAGCACAGAGTGAAGCCTGCCCACCAGAGTCCGCCCACTTGTGGGGCTTCTTACCAGTGCCAGTTCCCTCTGAATGAGGAGACCAAGTGCTCCCACCAGCAGCAGAGGACCTCAGCCCTGGTCCTTCTCAGAACCTGAGACCCAAGTAAAGGACTCCCACCAAAGCTTCAGGAATACTGTTCCCTTCCTTTCAAGGACACTAAGCAATCCCCAATGTAAATACCTCTGAGTCATCAGATGCCTTCAGTGTGTCATAAGAGCTGCCAACACTTAGCAATGGCTGCACATCCTGAGTCTCTTCCAAACTCAGTTTCTAACGGACAGGACATGCAAACCTAGTCAATGCTAGACTGTTCAGTAAACTTGAAGAAGCCGGGTCTTGGTGATCACTTTTCTGAAGGATTCAGGGACCCTGCCTCTCTAATACACGGGGAGATGCCTCTTATATCTCTGCTAAGTACTATCCATCAGAGGTTAGAAAACAGTGATAGACTCTGCAATTCTCCCAGGAACACGGAGAAGCAGCACCGCATCGTGGTTATGAGAAAACTATGGCGCCAGACAACTTGCTTTGAATTTAGGCTCTGTTCTTTATTTCCTGTGTGACTTTGGACAAGTTACTTCACTTCTCTGTGCATTTCCCCCAACCATAAAATGGTAATGACCATAATAGTGCCCACTTCATAAGCTTGGGGGTAAAGATTAAACGTACGTCAAATTCTTAGGCAAGTGCTGAATAATTTATAAGTATTACTATTTGCTTTTTTTTTAAAAAAATAGACAACATGTTTGAAATTTTATTTTAGCCAAGCCATGGATCTTGTGGGTTCCTAGTTTCCAGACTAGGGATTGATCCTGGGCCACTGCAGAGTACTAATCCCTGGGCCACCAAAGAATTCCCCCCAAATGGATAATACTTCACTGTACACAGAAGTGAAGAAATGAGTTTCCCAGAGCCAAATCCCATGCTCTGAAGTAGCTGAGTGGTGCCAGGTAGAAACACAAACCCCAGAGGTCTCCATTCCTGCCGTGCAGAAACCCTCCCACCCTGTCCCTGAGCAGGAAAGGCCTTGGCTCCGTGTGTAATGGATCAGTTTCATAACTCGGGTTGCCACCTTCATCTTTATTGTTCTCTGTGGTCACATGACACCTTTATTCCGCTCCTCTATATAAATATCATTTCTGTTTTCTGTATTTACTACTCAAATTGATGCATTATACCACAAGCTGTACATTTGTCTTCATTCCGAAGGAGTAATAGATCTTTCTCTCTCTTTTTTTGTAATTCAATAATTTGGTTTTCTATACAAAGCAATTCAAGCTTCTACTCCCGAGGGAAGGGGAAAAAACAAAATAAGCAAATAGTACCACCTCAGTATGAAAAGAGGGAGAAAGAGAGAGAGATTGATACAGAAACCCTGAGGCTGAGAGAGTGCAATTTCACTGGGAGAAATTACTTCTTAAACATCCGAAGTCTTGCACACCATTTAGATTTGACACAACTATTATTGGCAGGGGCTGGTTAGGGCAAGAAGACAGGTAACAGGTCTAAACAGGGTGTTGTAAACCAGCCAAGAGCCTTCTTTTCCAGATGCTTGTACAAGCCAGGAGGAAAAAAAAAAAAAAAGCTGTCTGAAATTCACACCAAGAGTTGGAGGACAGCGAATAGTGATGGAGTGATAGAGACAACTGCACAGGGGACCAGGAGGAGGTGAAGCCCCTGGCTGACAGAGGAGGTGAACCCTAGCTTTTCTCCACCAGCGGTTGGTGAAGTGGAACTCCAGTGTCAGCCAAACAAATACCATGTGGGACAGCAGAGGAGCTGAGAGGCTGCCACCTCCCAGCTGCGTGCCACCTGGCAGACAGCCTCTTCCAGCCCAGCCTTTGGGGCTTCTTTAAGAGCCCAGATAGAGGGCCATCTTTCTATCCCCTCAAGTCTCAGCTCTGCTCCAGCTGGGAGCAGCCTAGTCCTCAACTATGTCCATGTGCATGTTTATGTGTGTGTATATGTACGTAGGTCCACATTTATGTATGTGTGTCCACTATATCCCTCTGAGTGACCAAGCATGCACACACATACGTGTGTGTGTGCGCACATGTGTACATGTACATACATATGAAAGTGAAAGTGTTAGCTGCTCAGTCGTGTCCAAATCTTTGTGACTGCATGAACTGTAGTCTGCCAGGTTCCTATGTCTACAAAATTCTTCAAATAAGAATACTGGAATTGGTTGCCATTCCATTCTCCAGGGGATTTTCCCAACCCAGGAACACACACACGCAGACATATATATACACATTATAATATACTATATATGCACACATGGTGTGTACATACTCAGTCGCTCAGTTGTGTCCAACTCTTTGTGACCCCATTGACTATAGCCCACCAGGCTCCTCTGTCCATAGGATTCTCCAGGCATGAATATTGGAGTTGATTGCCATTTCCTCCTCCAGGGAATCTTCCCAACCCAGGGATCAAACCTGCATCTCCTATGTCGCCTGCATTGGCAGGCAGATTCTTTACCACTGTGCCACCTGGGAAGCCCATATAAAGGGTATATATATACATATATACATATGAAGACTGTGTGTGTATATATATATGGCATATATATATAAGGTATATATATATAAAGGGTATTGTTTTGGAGAAACTTAAGAACTCTGTGTTTCAATCCCCTTCTTTTACAGAAAAAGGAAGGAAGTCCAGAAGCTTTAAGAGACTTGCTTAAGATGACACCACTGGGATTTGAACCCAGGAAGACACCTGGCCTTTGCTCGCACAGGCTGCCCCTAGAGAAGCATCTGACAGGACCAAAAGGCTGATTTTTACAAGCTGAGCATGTTCAGTGCAGGCTCTCGAGACGCCTGAACACTCACTCCAGAGAGGGAGCCCCACGCGAAGCTCTCTCACTCCTCGACATGTTCACACCTGCCGCCCCGACACTTAGGCCCCCATGCTGCTTTATACATGCTCACATCCCCTGCAGTACTTTGACATGGAATCTGCTCGATCAATGTTTGTAAATGAATGAACGGTTGAGTGGGACACGAATAATGGGACTTTGCAGGGAGGTCCAGGGGGAATAAAGATTTACCTAACAATTTATGTTGCTCTTGACGTGCCATGCTTTTTTTCCTTGCCCAGGAGGCCAATAGCACAAACACATGCCTTGCCATGAAAAATTCACAGCTGTGCATTAGTCAGATACCCTGGTGACATTACTTGCAAACTGGAAAGCCAAGGTCACAGCAAAAGCTGCTGTAAATCAAAAGTGTCTTAAACACAGCATCCTCCTGTTGGGAAATCTGACCCATTTATTGCATTTCCCCCAGGATGAAGGCTACTTAGCACACATCCTACTTAAAGCGAGGACGCCTGACACTCAAATACATCTGATGCCAACCTGTAACATCGGCCACTGGCTCCCCGGCCTCAATCCCTCTTCCCGCAGACAGCTTAAAGGGAAAGTTTATCCTATGCCAGGTGCATTAGACCATTGCAGGGGAAGATGTGAAAGCCTTGAAAGCAGCATTTCCCAAACTGGTCCACATGCTATTTCTAGGTGTTTGGCAAATAAAAGCATTGCACGGTCAGAGTTTGGGGAAGCCGCGTCTACTCTACCTATTCTTGAGAGTACCACAAAGTGCTTATGAAAAATCCCACAGTGAAGAAATTCACTTAACCTTGCTTTACCCAGGGTCTCCCAATCATTCTGACAGCTAACAGTTTATACCAGGCGACGGCAGCTCTGCAGAACCGCCAGCTCTGTGGTTATAGTTACTCATAGCTATAGAGGCCACTGGGGTCCTCGTGGGGACTTCCCTTCCCACTTCTCTGACTCCTTAGGAAGTGTCGTGGGAGAACACTGCACAGGGAAGTGATGGAGAAGGGAAACCTGCCCGCAGCCTTCTCACTCACCAAGGTCCTCAGGGGCCTGCCTCATGCCCCCATATCCAGAGGCTGTCAAGTAAAAGCAAACCTGGGCTTAGTAAGGACTTTTATTCAAAAGGATTACTGCAAGTGGTGGGCAGGACTATTGAAATAGCAGGAACACTGTCCCTAAAGTCTGCATACAGCTCAGAGTCAGGCGGAAGGGGTTTCCTTTTATAGAGAAGAGTGAGCAAGGCTAGAAAGATCAGATGTAGGCAAGTTTAGTGAAAAGGTGGCGTGACCGGGGGCTTCCCTGGCAGTCTAGTGGTTAAGATGCCACACTTCCAATGTAGGGAGCACGGATTCCATCACTGGTTGGGGAGCTAAGGTCAAGCATGCCACACAGAGTGGCCAAAAATAAATAGATAAATATAGGTGGCCTGATTGGATAGTCCACCAGAGAAGGTTTCATGTGTGGGCTGGTTTCATGTGTGGAGGAGCATTTGCTGGCCAGGGCTGAGGGTGAGCCGAAGGCCAGGACATGGAGGAAGGAGGGGAACTTAAAGAAGTTTGGGTATTAAGCATTTTGTTTCAGTGGCTCCATGTGGATGCAATAGTTCAGCTAATCCTTTGTGGAGCAAAGACTAGATCTTTGGATTCTAGGTCTGGGTCTGACCCTGTTATCAGTCAACAAAGGTCAGGGGGTCTATGGATCTTATCTAAGGTATATGGAGAAGGGTGGATCTTTGTAATAAGCCTATATCCAGAACCCAAATGGGAAAGGGCTTCCTTTAACCCCTCCCTAGCTGTTTTCCAGGAGTGAGGGGCTCTGGGACAGTTCAGTGTTGGCAATGCCTGTTCGCAGCTACATGAAGCCAGCATCAATAATATCTAAGGAGCTCATTTCCTCCCACTTTTCACTAGAGTGCTGGCATGGTCAGGCTTTTCAGTAGAAGGAGGAAGATACAGTCATAGGGAGGAGTCTGAACTCTAAAACGTCATGGCACAGGTGCAGGCAAGAAAGGAATGACAGAGATACCAGGTCACCTAACCAGCATGGATTCTTCCCGTCTTCATCTAATAATCAGCCTACTCTGCACCAAGTACAGCCACATGACTGAGTTCTGATAACAGAAGGGTGTGAAAACTGCTGGGCAGGATTCCCAGGAGTGTTCCTTAAATAGGGATGGAGAGCTGGGGCAATGTTTTGCCCATCTGCTTATATTCCTGCCTTGGCCTGGGATGTGCATGAAAGGGTTGGAATTCCAACTGCCACCTTGGATCATGAGGTGACCTTGAAGATGGAAACCACACACTAAGAATGGTAGGAAAGGAAAAATACAAGGAACCCAGCTCCCTGAAGATGCCATGAGCTTCCAGCCAGCCCAGAACACTCTACCCCCTTGCTTCTATTTCTTGGGGGAAAAAAACTGAAAAACAAAAGTCTTTGTTATCAAGCCATTGTAACTTCCAATTTCTGTTGAACTAGCCCAATGAAATTCCTGATACACAGAGATGGTGGAGCAGTGTAAAGGGACAGATCAGTAATACTAAGAATACTTTCTACTATTAATCTTTGACAATCTCTTTCTGTACCCTAAGGCCACACTCACCATATACAAAAATTTCCAAAATGTCAAATTCTATCAAGAACATCCCTTGCATACTTGTGTGGCAGTCCATAGCACATAGGCAGGGTTGGGGGCTGTACTGATCTTCGAACACCTTTTACTGGAAGAACAGGATATGGCATGGCAGCTGCATAAGGCAACCCATAAGGGTTGCTGTCTTCTGAACATCAGTTTGATACTTACAGGTTTGAGTTTATCAGGCAAGCGTGGATGGGGCTTGTGTTTCATTCTAGTATAACTGCAAATGGCTCCTTGGGCTTTGTCTTACTAATGTGATTCATTGCCAAGGTCTCAGGTATGTGCTGCTTGCAACCACTACTAGCAGGGAGGACGAGAGAAAGTGAGGTAGACAGAAGACATTTAATTGGAATTCGCTCAATAAAGTGAGCCTCAAAATAAGCCTGGGTGAAGATGCCATGGGATTTCTGAGGCAGGAATACAGCAGTGGGTTGCCATTTCCTTCTCCAGGGGATCTTGCCAATTCAATCCCTGGGTCGGGAAGATCCCTTGGAGAAGGAAATGGCAACCCATTGCCACATCCCTGCCTGGGAAATCCCATGGACAGAGTTCATGGGGTTGTAAAGAGTTGGACATGACTGAGAGCACAGACATACATACTAAAACAAGCCTGGAAAAGCAAGCAGGTATCTTCACTCAGAACTCTACTTAAGTCCCCCTGCACGCCAGGTTGTGCTCTGGTTGGCTGTGACCCATGTCCCAGCACCAGGCTAGCATGATAGCATTCTAGAATTCTGATGCAGACCAGAACTCTGAGAAGCTATGTATTATAGGTGTGATCATTATGAAGAGTGGTTTATGAATGCTGAGAGCTCTCAACTCTCTCCAGAATGGATTCTTCAGATATTCTTTCTCAGTGATACCCACCTCCCCCAAAAAAGCTACAGTGATGATACAGAAAGAAAGAAGCATGGTCATGATCAGTGTCAGACCTGGACTTTTTGCTGATGTTGGTATTAACTCATTGCATGACCTAAACTACCCACCTATTCTGGAACTTGTTTCTTCTTTTTTAAATTTTTCTTGGAGTACATTTGCTTTACAATGTCATATTAGTTTCTGCTGTATGGCAAAGTAAATCAGCTACAGGTATACATATATCCCCAATTTTTTTAATTTCTTTCCCATTTAGGTCACCACAGAGTGCTAAGTAGAGTTCCCTGTGCCAGACAGTCTGTTCTCATTAATGACCTGTTTTACACACAGTATTAATAGTGTATTTATCTCAATCCTAAGCTCCCAGTTCATCCTACTGCCTCTTTCCTCCCTTCTTGGTGTTACGTTTGTTCTTTTCTTTATATGTTTATTAGTGACTTCTTGCTGCTATAAAAATTATACACTATGTTGGTATCAGGGTCAGCCTTCAGGTATATTTCCTTAGAGTAATTGCTCAGAATACGTGTTGCTGTCTTCTGAACATCGGTTCGATACTTACAGGTTTGAGTTTATCAGGCAAGTGTGGATGGGGCTCATGTTTCATTCTAGTATAATATTTGCAATTTTATAAGGCGTCACATGTTCTCAATATGGTAGCATTTTAGATAAAACAATTCTTTGTTCTCTCGGACTGTCCTGAGAATTGTAGGGCGCTTCACATTTGCAGCCTCACCTGATAAACATCAGCAACGGCTCCCAGTCACTAGGACTCACACTCACAAACACACATGAACAGAGGCACATTTTCAAATGCCTCTGGGGGTGGGGGTGAGGTGAGACAGCTTCTCGTTGAGATGCGCAGGGTGGAAAGTTGTGGACAGACAAGGCTTCCTTAGGCTTTCCATGTAGTTCTTAGATTTTCACACAATCCTAGTAACCCGTGCCTTTTCCAGGATTTTAGAATGCCCAACAAGCACCTTAAAATCATTTCCTTTATGGTGAAATATTAACCGTTCAGCCCAGGGTAGCTAACAATGTCCATCTTTTTGCTATTTTGTGGTTAATCCTGTCCATCTCAATTCTACTCACAGCTGGAGACAGAAGACCACAGGGATCTCTGAGTGCCAAGGTACACCACCTCCAAAGTCTTCTGAGGGATGATGAACCAAGGAGAGAATGCACTGTTAAGTTTTGCTTGGTAGGGAATGTGAATTAAATATTTGACTATATATGGAACCCTAGTTTTCAACATTAGCTCCTTACACAATCAGCTGTGTTGGCCGTGGCACCAACAGAGTCTCCCAAATTAAATCTGCGGCTAGCTCTTTCCAGCCAATTTTCTGGAGTCAGAAGTTTGAATTCTTCCAAAGTTGTGGGTAAGGACAGGCACCAACAAAAATGTATCTAGGACTGTGTCAGCCACCATGAACGCCTGCTCCTTGCCAAATGGAAGAAAAACTTCACAAGGGGGGAGAAAGCACCCTTCCTTTCTATGTCTCCCTCTTTGTCTGTCCGTCTGTCCCTCCCACTGGCAGTCATTCAGTGGAAGCTGGCTTTCAGGCAGTTTGGTAATGAACGGGAGGTACTCGCTGGCAATCACCAAGTTCTAGGTACTGACTTCTATTAATAAAAGAGCAAACGGTCTTTGCTGTTTGTCCTCCTCTGAGTGAAATCCTCCAATTTCCCAGGCTCCAGAGGGAAGGAACAGCAATCATTTGGATCATAACTTAGCTGTTGTTGTTGTTGTTTAATCGCTAAGCCATGTCCGACTCTTTGTAACCCCATGGACTGTAGCCCCATCAGGCTCCTCTGTCCATGGAGTTCTCCAGGCAGGAATACTGGAGTGGGTTGCCATTCCCTTCTCCAGGGGATCTTCCTGACCCAGGGATCGAACCTGGGTCTCCTGCATTGGTGGAGAGCCACATACACTGAGCCATGAGGGAAGTCCACGCCAATGTCTAGAGCTCTCTAAAAAGAATAGGACAAACACGGGGAAATATTGGGTTCACAGAGACCTGTAAAACAGGTATAATAATACCTACTACAGAGACTCTCCTGGGGTAAGATGAGCTGAAAGCTTAAGTTGTATATTGGATAATGTATAACCATCAATGAAAGGATCCTTAGTGCCACTCCTGCTCTTGATCTAAGGCCATCGCCAAGTTTTTAGAGATTGAAAGTAAGGGAAAAGCCTTGGGAAGCAAATCTGCTTGGCCTCTTTTTTAATCACTGCGTTTCATCAGCAACTTCTGCTGTTCCCCTGCAGAACAAACCTCATTCCTGCTCAGAAGGCAGCAGGTGAACACAGTGGTGTATGTGTTCCAGAAGCTCTCAGCCTGGTTTCAAAAAGCCCCATTTTATCCAAGTGAATAATATGGTTTCCCTTCTGTAAGCAAAACCATGATATATAGGCAAACTCCACGTTAATTGGATAAACCAGTGGTAAAACCCCCAAAGAACAATTAACTTTCATGTGAAATACTCCCAGCTGAAATCTTGGAAAACTTGCATGTAATTAGTACTCTCTTCCAGCTCTCCAAAGTATAAAATACAATACATTAGGGCTTGTAACACTAATATCGCCAAGAACACAGCTAACGTGGGGAAGTCTAATTTCCCACTAATATGCGGATGGCAGGCTGGTTGGTGCTTTCACCTGTTCAGGCTAATTGTTTTTAAAGTGATTTAGAAACTCTCTGCCCGATGGTCCTTGGCTCTTGATGTATCAAGTCCCCAGTGCTGGGCTGTGGTAAGTCAGGAAATTTAGAAGTAACCTTTGAGGTCATTTGGGTCCCAAGCAGTGGTTTATGGACCTGCTGTATTAGCAGCAGCTCAGTTTACAAATGAGAGTTTCCTGGGTTGCACCCTCAGAGATTCTGGGTCAGCAGGCTTTGGCTGGACCTCAGAAATCCCAATGAAAAATAAATAAATGAACACCTTCTCAATGCCACCGAAAGATTCTGTCTGTGGTCCAGCCGTGCTTGGGAACTGCTGATGTCTCCAACCTTCTACTTAATGCAGAAATCCCCTGTATGACATGAGTGATGGTAGGCATCCAGCCTCTGCTTGAACACGTCCAGGATTAAGCTCCAGTCAATGGCAGCTGTCTGGCCCGCCACACGAAGAGAGCCTCTGAGGTTATACCCAAGTCCAGTGGAAGAGAGTGCCAAGCTGATTGGTGCCCTCTGCCCTGGGCTTAGGTAAGGGCAGTAATGTTCAGTCACTCAGTTGTGTCCGACCCCACGGACTGCAGCACATCAGGCTCCTCTGTCCTCCACTATCTCCTGGTGTTTGCTCAAACTCATATCTATTGAGTCAATGATGTTATCCAACCATCTCATCCTCTGTCACTCCCTTCTCCTCCTACCCTCAAACTTTCCCAGCAACAAAGGCTTTTCTAATAGGTTGGTTCTTCGCATCAGGTGGCCAAAGTATTAGAGGTTCAGCATCAGTCCTTCCAATGAAGAGTCAGCGTTCATTTCCTTAAGAATTGACTGGTTTCATCTCTTTGCAGCCCAAGGGACTCTCAAGAGTCTTCTCCAGCACCACAATTTGAAAGCATCAATTCTTCAGCACTCAACCTTCTTTATGGTCCAACTTTCACATCAGTCCACAATTAATGAAAAACCATAGCTTTGCCTATATGGACCAGTATAGAGCAGTGTGACGACATGTATTTTCCAATCCTGATAAGAGATATCTACTCTGATGAATCCCATTCAATAGTTTTTGTTTATGAAGATTGAAAATCAGTAGTTTAGTTTCTAAGTTAGCCTGATATCAGAGTATTGCACCAAAAGGTCAGAGTCTGAAAACATGGGTTTCAGCTGTGGTTTTAGTTATTCTAGCTTGAGAAACTTGCTTACTCTGAGTGTTAGTTGCCTGTTTATCAAATAAGGACATGATATCTGCATGGGAGTGTTTTGAGACTCAAATACACTTATAACTGTGAAGAGTCTTCGAAAATGCTTATTTATATTTTTTTAAAAAGTAAAGTACTCTTATTGTCAGTACACTATCAAACATGAGCGGTATTTTCCCAGGAGTACAGGTGCTTGAGCAGGTAGCCAAATATGTATGTGTAGTAAGAGGAAATTCAAAACACTGAGCCTTTCTTCCCATAATGATATCAAGGCTCCTTTTGTTACCAGAATAAAGGCTTGTTCAAACCAAGAGCAATCTGAAAGTGAGTTTGCCTGGTTTTCAAATAGCTTTTGTAAATATTTTGTAAACATCCACCTCTCTGCCTTTCCCTCTGCCTTCAAATGCAATCACCCAGCTTGCTCATCGATTGGAATTTAAGTGATCTGCCCTTGGCTTCAACTCATTTGATAGAGTTGTGTAAGTCAAGTGGTGACTTGACCTAATGGGCTTAACGGACCTCTGCTTTTTGAATGAATAGGCTTAATTTGTTAAATACCAGATGAGATAGACACTGATTAGACTGAGAGATACAAGATTATAAAACTGAATGATTTATCAGTTTGTTAATAATCTCCTTAAGGGCAGTATGCCACGTGCTCAATCATGTCTGACTCTTTTCAACTCTATGGTCTGTAGCCTTCTAGGCTCCTCTGTCCATGGGATTCTCCAGGCAAGAATATCGGAGTGGGTTGCCATTTCCTTCTCCAGGGGATATTCCTGATCCAGGGATCGAACCCACATCTCCTGTATCTCCTGCATTGCAGGCAGATTCTTTACCTGCTGAGCCACTGGGGAAGACCTTAAGGGCAAGGAAGAGGTCTAAGCTACCTTTGGGCCTTGCAGACTTAGGGGCTTAGGGATATATTCTGTACACTGGCTGGACTCGAGAATCTTTTGCTAAGTGCCTGACAGATGGAATGAATGAATAGTTCACATGTGACTTTCAGAGGAACCAAGGCTGACTGAGCGGCTATGACAACTAAGACGTGTGTGTGTGTGACTGTGTGTATGTATGTGTGCTAGATGCAGAGCCCTTAAGACATTCTTGCTTTAGAAGAAAAAGAACAGTGTCCACCCACCTCCAATAGAAATTTAGTCAATGTATTAAAATTATTTACCATCCAGGCCAGGTCGTTCAGTAGTAAAGAATCTGCCTGCCAATGCAGGAGCTGCAGGAGACATGGGTTTGATCCCTGGGTCAGGAAGATTCCCCTGGAGGAGGAAATGACAACCCACTCCAGTATTCTTTCTGTGATAATCCCATGAACAAAGGAGCCTGGCGGGCTACAGTCAATGGTATCAGAAAGAGTCGGACATGACCAAGTGACTGAACACAGCGCCATCCAGGTCAGTTGTATGATCTTCATTTCTGCAAGATACCTCTTGCATCATAGCTCATCAAGGCAGGAGAGGATTACGGTTATTGGGAGCAGGCCTAGCACCAGGTGACTCAGTGTGAGTCACATCTGTGCCTAGACAGCAATTAAAACATATTATCTTTACGTTCCAGTTCCCTCTTTTATAGAACAGAAATCACGATCCTTGCATCTCCATCTCAAGCATGTAGGTGGGTTACTGTTGCGAGGATTACGTGGAAAGCACTAAGACCAGTATCAGGCAACTTGCTCACTGAAAGTGTATCCACTTAAAATGATATGTTTCCAGATCATATGAACACAAGACATCAAGAAAAAGCACCAAGTTAATTGGTATGATCTCTATCCCACCCAAAGCGAACCAAAATGGTCTTCCACTGAGAGTTCTAAAGGTCAGCATCACAGCCTGTCAATTCCACTAAAACATTTAAATTTACAGAAGGCGTGGAATGGGATGGGTAGGACTTTAGCAAGCTGTCTTTGTTGAAAGCTACCATGTGCTGGTGTCTTGGTCCAAATGCTACAGACTAGGGTGGCTTGTAAACAACAGAATTCTGTTGCTCTCAGTTCTGGAGCCCATAAGTGTTTCATGGCCCCATCATGGCTGGGTGAAGGCCCTCTTCCTCATTCAGAGCCAGCACCTTCTCACTGTGACTTCACATGCAGGAACAGACTAGGGGTCTGTCTGTCTTTTTTTTTAAGGCATGGCTCCTGAGACAAAAAAGGGGCAGGACACAACCTTTAAAGTAATGATATAGCCCAAGAACAAGACATAAACTTATTAGAACCAGCTGGGTCCAAGATGGTAGATGAGCTGACTCCCCCTATACCTTGAGCTTCATTGTACATTCTTTCTAACACATAGGCTTCTCGGGTGGTCAGTGGCAAAGACTCCACCTGCCAGTGCAGGAGATGCAGGTTCAATCCCTGGGTTGGGAAGATTACCCAGAGAAGGAAATGGCAACCCACTCCAGTTTCTTGCCTGGGCAATCCCATGGACAAAGGAGCCTGGCGGGCTACAGTCCATGGGGTCACAAAGAGTCAGACATGAATGAAGAGACTAAACACACACATAACATATCCCAAGCTAAATGACACACCCACCAGCACAATGACAGTTCCAAGCTTGACCTTAAAGGTCACAAAGAGGGCGGTGGTCCAGTTCCTGAAAATCCCCACACTTTCCCCAAAAGAGCCTATGAAATTCATTCATTAGCCTATGAAACTACCTCCTGCTATAAAAACTGACCTCACATATGCAGATGATACCACTCTAAAGGGAGAAGTGAAGAGAAACTAAAGAGCTTCTTGATGAGCTGTATCAAAATTACCAGCTAGAGAACAAAATCCTCCCTGAGACCTGTATTTAACAACAACACAAAGTAACCTAGCCTGATGGCCCACTGGGTAAAGAATCTGTCTGCCAATGCAGGAGACACAAGTTCGATCCCTGGGTCAGGAAGATCCTCTGGAGTAGAAAATTGCAACCCATTCCAGTATTCTTGCTTGAAAAATCTCATGAACAGAGGAGCCTGGAGGGCTACAGTCCACAGGGTCGCAAAGAGCTGAAAAGGACTGAGTGACTAAGCGCACACAGAAACAATCTATGTTTTAAAAGTTGTTGATTAATTTATCTACGGTTTAAAAGGAAAAAAAAAAAAACCTCAAATTTAGTCACATCCATTCTATAATGGAATGGACACATGCTTCTGTAGCTGGTATTGAGGCTTTCTGCTCTTGGAGCAATAGTCTCTGATTTAAAAATAAATGACATTGATTTATCATTAGAGCCTTTTTATAGGAGAATTTATCTCAACAGAACTTTTAAAGATATAAAATATACAGTTTATGTAGCCTTAGGTTTCTTAACAGAACCAAATCAAACTGAATAATAAAGTAAAACGGAATAATAAAATGATCAAATAGTGTAAGATCAAGTCAGAACTGATCTGGAAGCACCTTTTATAATTACTAAGCTGGAAGCAGTCTCTGTAGATTCGGCAGAACTGAATCACAAAATGAATTAAGACCATATCAAATTATTAATACTTTTCATACGCCATAAAAAAGTCTTCCTTCCTGCCTCTCTGGGACTGGAGCAAAATGTCTCAAATATCATTCAGGGAAAATGGAGGGAAATTAATAAATAGGATATTGCTTATTGTTCTTTAATAGCTCCTTGTCTAATCCTTTGAATATTTTACGGATCTTTATTCTTTCCAAAGAACTTTCCAAGGCCTCATCTCATTGAATCTCTGTTCTTGAGAGGAGCCTCCTGGCTCAGTAAGTCAGGTAAAGGGCCTGAGGGGTAGACTTCTGGCTGCTCCTCTGGACTGGGCACCTGCAGGGAAGTTTCCTAACTGGTCCATGCTGGCCTGGCCTCACCTGGGCAGGAAGGATGGCAGCGCTCTGATGGAGATGCAGTCAAGAGTGCCAACAGCCTCCAGTTGTGGATGCCTTCAGGGTCCACCTCAGCTACGGGGGCTGTGGTCTCTCTACTCTCAGAGCATCTGTGGGTCAGTGGTTGAGTAAGGCAGTGGGGCTGAGGCCAGGCCATTGCCAGCCTGCAAGGGACTACCCGATGGGCAGTCTGGGGTCTGGCACTGCCCACTGCACTGGTCTCCCAGCTCCCCCTGCTCAATCCTGCTTCCTTCCACTTTTGTTGTTTAGTTGCTAAGTCGTGTACCACTCTTTTGCGATCCCATGGACTGTAGCCCGATCCCATGGACTGTAGCCCACCAGGCTCTTCTGTTCGTGGGATTTCCCAGCAAGAATACTGGAGTGGGTTGCCATTTCCTTCTCCAGGGGATCTTTCCGACCCAGGTATCAAACCCATGTCTGCTGCATTGACAGGTGAATTTGTGGCCACTTAGTCACCTTCCTTCCACTTAGCCCTAAACGTTATTCCTAGTAAACCTTTGGCATTCCCAACTCCCTCTCAGCATCTTCTTCCAGAGGGCCCAGGAGTCTATCTACTAATAGTGCTTACCTGGGAAGACCAGGATAAGATAATAAAGGTAAAGGTCTTAGCCCAGAGTTGCCCCAAGGTAAGTTCTCAATAAATATTAGCTATGGCTGGAAGCCTTTCCCCTGCTTTGTGCTTGGCGAATAGAGACAGTGCTATCAAGTGATTATCCAACTAGATGAAGTTTTCTCTACCAGTCAGCTATTTTAAAAGATGCCTTTTCAAAGGAGCCTCCAGGGGCTTCTCTGGTGGTCCAGTGACTAAGACTCTGAACTCCCAAAGCAGGGGGCCTAAGTTTGACCCCTAGTCAGAGAACTAGATGCCACATGCCACAGCTAAATATCCCTCAACTGCAGTGAAGACTGAAGGTCCTGCATGGCATAACTAAGACCTGGAACAGCCAAATAAAGAATTTTTTTTTAAAGCAAAGATTGAGTTGACATGGGAGTAAAGGGCTTGCCAGTCTGTATTTGGCTACAAGTTATTGTGTAAACCTGCATGTGTGAAGTGAAGGTGTGAGAAAGACTTAAAAGTTTTGCAAGTTCAACAAGGTTGTGCAAAAGTTTGACTGTCTCAAGTCTCCAACTTACTCAGGTGCCACCGTGAGATCCAAAAAGACAGAATCAACCCTACCAAAATCCGAAACACACTGAACAGTTGGATGGTGGGTCAGATTTGGCTCAGTCCCTTTAGCATGCACACTCACTGCAGGAAAACAAAACAAATCCATTTAAAACAGTGAGGAAGGGAGAATGTAAAAAAAGTCTAGCACACAGAAGAATGATAAAGGAACGTTAACAGCCGTATTACTAAACCGAGGCAAATAAAATTAGATTGATACTCTCTATATTCAGCACACTAGTTTTATTTTTTAAAACCATTTCTAAGGGGACTTCCCTAGTGGTCCAGTGGCTAAGACTCCACACTCATAATGCTGGGCGCCTAGGCTCGATCCCTGGTCAGGGAACTAGTTCCCACATGCTGCACCTAAGAACCTGGCACAGCCAAATAAATTAAATAAATAATTAAAGTTTTTTAAAAAGAAAAAGCTGAGAATTTTCTTGGGGTTTTCAGATCTTTGCTACCTATCCTGTCTTCCTGATTTCCCCCATGAGATCTTAGAACCCTCTCCTGTACCAAGGAGGTGATGCTGGGGACTAGTTGGACATAAACGTTAACTCCTAGAGTGTGAGAGAAACTACCAGAAGTGACTTCTGTCGATCTCAGCTTCCATTTCTCCCGGCAACCGTTTGAGCTCACGGCGATGGATTGTTTTTCAGTCTCTGAGTTGCCCTAAGTGTCTCTCAGTAAAAGAGAAACTGGCCATGAATTCTGCTCATTTGTTCTGATTGGCTATCTCTAATAAAACTTGCCCCTACAATTCGGAAGGTCATTCCCTTCCAACAAACCCCTGGTTCTGTGATGCCTGACTTGCTAATTTCCCTACTCTCGGTGTGGCTTCCTTGGACTCCCGGCCTGACAGCTCAGTGATGCCTCTCCCCCATCCAGCCAGAGGGACCAGTGAGAGACCATTCGTCTCCATCTTCCCAGGCACAGGATGCTCATACAGATTCTACCGATATCCCAGTTCTGTTTGTCTTTAGAATTTCTAATTTCTTCATCATCTTTTTCCGATTCAGTCTTGATTTCTTTCTATACAGCTTTCTCCCTTGGGGATGTGTGTTCCATCTAAGCATCTGCTTACAGCCTCTGTTTGAATTCTCAGGCAAATATTCATTGAATTTCTGTTGCGTTGTTTTCTTCCTCTCTCAATAAATTATCCTGTCTCCTCTTCGAGGTCTTCCTTTCCAAACTCTGGGTTCTTCGTGTGCATGAAAAATCCCTCTGAATTCATCTTCATCTCCCATGCAACCTCACCTTGATTATTTTCCCTGGTTGGCACTTTCCTGCCACAGCTTCATATTAACGCACCGTGCTGTTGTTTAGTCACAAAGTCATGTCTGAGTCTTTGAGACCCCACGGGCTGTAACCTCCCATGCTTCTCTGTCCATGGGATTTTCCAGGCAAGAATACTGGAGTGGTTTGCTATTTCCTTCTCCAGGGAATCTTCCCCACCCTGGGGTCAAACCCACATCTCCTGCATTGGCAGGTGGAGTCTTCACCCCTGAGCCTCCAGGGAAGCCCAGTGCATTGTGTAGCCCACAGGAAGGTCTGCTAACTTCGTTCCCTGTTTAGGCCAGTCTGCCTCCTGTGTGGATAAGCTCTGGGAAACAAGGCGGCTACCCAGGCAGAGAGCCCCTCGGCCTCTGAGCGCCCTAAGCCACACAGTTCCCAGCCCAGCACCCCATCTGTTTCTGCTCAAGTCAGGAAGGGTGACTTCTAAGCTGAGCAGAATGCCAGAGCAACCCTTCTGTTCCAAGACACCATGACTGGGTGGGCCACCCCAGAATTTCCCAGTCCTGTGCGTATGTGCTAAGTCACTTCAGTCGTGTCCAACTCATTGAGACCCCATGGACTGTAGCCCACCTGGCTCCTTTGTCCATGGGATTCTCCAGGCAAGATACTGGAGTGGGTCGTTATGCCCTCCTGCAGGGTCCCAGTCCAATATGGGTCCCCTAATCTTCAGGCTAATGGAGATGACTGTTTATAGATGGAGGATCATTCTGGTTTAATTTGAGAGATAATCTAACATGGTATCACACACTTGGAAGACAAAATGTAAGCAGCATACAGACTTCAGGACTGACTCTAAGGGTAAAAACCCGCATTCGCACATGTTCCATGGGACCCGACACACTCCAAAAGGAGTGATATCATGCTTTGCCAGTCCAAATAAGGACTAAAGGTAGGAGGTTTTTTGGTTTTTTTCCTTACATAAAACTAAAGTGCATTTCCCTTGTGAAAACACTCAGCAGAGTTAGCTAGGATGAGACCCAGAGCCCTTCCCTAGGAGGCCAGTGGGTCAGGAATCGTGGCTTTGTGTTTGCAAATGGCACCACCTCGTCCAGTTGCACAATCTAGGACAAGTTATTTAATTTCCCTGGGGCTTCATGTTCTCATATATAAAAGACAGCCAAGGATAGCCAGGTAACAGGATTGTCTAGCAAAGGAAACAAGACAATGTATTTGATTATTATATTCGATAATGGGGTCTGCCCTTCTCACTGGCTTCTGATCCAATGATGACTTTCTGGGTTCAGCACTTGTAGCTGATGATTCCACAGAACTTTCACAGGCTAAGGGACCCTCCAGGCATCCGGAACTTGGGCAAGGCCCATCTTCACACAGACGTGGATCCATAGCACCCGGGTGAGCACGTTCCCCAGGGATGAGCCTGCCTGGGTTCAAATTTTGTTCCTCTCCCTTGATGGCTGAGAGGTCTTAGGGAACACACACCATACTAATACTGATAGGATTGTGATAGGATTAAAAGAGATAATTCCTGCAAAATATCTAGCAAATATGTTAATACGTAGTCATTCATATCCAAGTCCTTGATTATGTTGACATTTTATCTTTTTCCTAGGGGGACAGAGATGAGGAATCTGAGGTTCTTTCAAACTGAAAGAGAAGAACAGAGAAGAGCACCTCTCCACATTCAGAGTTTGATGTGCATTGATTCTCAACATCATAAGATGAGCAAAGCAGTCAATACTGCTCCCAGTCTACTGAGGAGAAAAATGGGGACATGAAGTTCAATGGTCTTTCCAAAATCACAGGCAGGTGACGGCCTGTGACCCAGCCTTCTGACACCTCACCCAGTGATCTCCACCGACTCTCGCACTGAAACTCAGGTCAACCAGAGACGATCCTCAAGGCCGAAGCTAAGACATTCTTTCCAACCTTTAATAAAAGCATTTGTTTGCTTCACTGCCACGTGTAGCTCCCTTCTCTGCCTGCCAAGTGCCTCATACGAGACAAGGACACCTACTCAGTTATTCAGCTGGTCTTTGAGATTCCAGGCATCAAGCGGAATCACTCTCTGAGGTCAATCTGAATGATTATTCAAGAGACTCAATTTCCTTTAGAGAAGGCACATTGTCAGTTCAATCTACTGTGGAATTTGTAGTATTAATGAATTGAAGGATACTTCGGGGATTTCTCCCAGATGCTTATTTTAATTTAAGCTCTAGGGGTTTAACTTTCCAAAATACTCAATTTTGTTCATTATGAAAACTAATAACTGGCTTATTTCACTGCTAATTTGGGTACGAAGGTTAATTATCTATAGTGGAGTGGTCTCGAGTTAATCTAAAGTCTACCTGAACACAGAACTGTGGCTAATTGATTCCCCCACACATGGAGGAATGAGTATTTCTTTCTGGAAAAAAAGGTTCCACTGACTTGGATTCTTTCTGCTTCTGTCTCTGTAAAGGACACAGGGTCTCTCTGAGATGGTGGGCAACCTCTCCCTTTTTGGATACTGTGGAATCTGTTCACTTGTGTACATGAGAAGTTTCCACTCAGTTCCTGCTCAGCATTTTCTTTTCCACAACAAGGCACCCAGTCACCACTCCTGTGTGAGTGCATGCTAAGTCGCCTCAGAAGTGTCCGACTCTCTGATACCCCATTGACTGTAGCCTGCCAGGCTCCTCTGTCCACGGATTCTCCAGGCAAAGCTACTGGCGTAGGTTGCCATGTCCTCCTCCCGGGGATCTTCCTGACCCAGGGACTGAAACCATGTCTCTTGTGTCTCCTGAACTGGCAGGCAGATTCCTTTCCACTAGCACCACCTGGGAAGCCCAATCAACACTCCTACCCATTGTTTCTTCATGCCAGGTTTAGGAAATGGCAGGTGAATAAATTACATTATGTTAGCATGATCTTGATCAAACCAGAAGGCCTCACCTTCTAAAATATACCCTGAATAATACCAGTCATAATGGTCATCGTCAGAAAGCCCACAAATAATAAATGCTGGAGAGGGTGTGGTAGAGGAGAACAGTCAAGTACACCGTTGGTGGGAATGTCAACTGGTGCAGCCACTATGAAGAGCAGTTTTGGAGTGTGCTCAGTAGACTAAAAACAGACCTACTTTATGATCCTGCAATCCTACTCTTAGGCATATTCTTAGAGAAAATCATAATTCAAAAATATACAGGGACCCCAATGTTCATAGCAGCAGTATTTACAATAACCAAGACATGAAAACAATGTAAGTGTCCATCAACAGGTAAATAAAAAGATGTGGTATCCACACACACACAGGAATATTACTCAGCCACAGAAAAGAATGAAATAAGGCCATTTTCAGCAAGCTGGGTGGACCTAGAGATTATCGTATTAAGTGAAATAAGTCTGAGACAGAAAGACAGCAATCATATGGTATCACTTATATTTGGCCTCTAAAAAAATGATACAAAGGAGATTATTTACAAAACAGAAATAGACCCACAGACTTAGAAGAAAACTTATGGTAACCAAAAGGGAAAGGTAGGGAGGATAAATTAGAAGTTTGGGATTAACATATACATAGACAAACTACATATATACAGTCCATGGGGTCGCAAAGCGTCAGGCACGATTGAAGTGACTTAGCACACTCACATATATAAAATAGACAAAACAACAAGGTCTTACTGTATAGCACAGGGAAATATATTCAGTATTTGTAATAATCAATAAGGGAAAAGGCTCTGAAAACTTATATATATACATATATATACACGCACATATGTATATGGTCTTCCCAGGTAGCACAAGTGGCAAAGAATGCTCCTGCCAGTGAAGGAGGGACAAGAGACTCAGGTTCAGTTCTTGGGCTGGGAAGATCTCCTGGAGCGATAAATGGCAGCCCACTCCAGTATTCTCACCTGGGAAATCCCATGGACAGAGGAGCCTGGTGGGCTACAGTCCATGGGGTCACAAAGAGTCAGATACAACTGAGAATGCGCACGCGTGTTGCACACACACAGGCATGCAGTACGTACAGGTATATATACATATATGTGTGTAGTTTAATAATCAGCTTGCTGTATACCTGAAACATTGCACTGCAATTCAACTATATTTCAATTTAAAAAATTCACCAAAAAGAATGATCACACAACAACAAATCTATTGTCTGCTCTCTGTGTTGTCCCAAAAGACAACAGGTTCCATATGCATTCCCCTCATCGTTCTAAGAACTCAGTGAAGCACAAAGGATGCTTTATCTCTTTCTCTCTTGAGCAGAAGAAGAAACGGAGACTGGCACAGACCCAGGTGCACAGGACATCAGGTGTGAGGCATGGAGATAGAACATAGATTTCTTGATTCCTAATTCTGTGCGCTTTCTATTCTATCACTCCACCTCTGTGATCTGTAACGTATTGGAAAGTATTATCTACTCTTTCAGATACTCTACTACACAGTTCTTTTTCTTGTGCTCCATGAAACCCAATTTTGTCTCCAGGAAGAAAGACAGACTAATGCTGCCCACTGGATCCTAGAGGACGTCCCAGTCATTGACGTTCATGTCTTCACCTGTAAGGTCAGCCCTTTCTCCTTCTGCTGGCTCTGTTCGTATAGAAGGCACAGCATCTGGGTCTAATTCATGTTCCCACTCTTCCCAAGGACTGAAGCCAGATTTGGCCCTGAACTTCCTATGCACATGTTAGTCTTAGAACTCTCTTCCCCCATCTACCTCTGATTTATTTAAAAGTTACTTTCTAAACCAACTTGAAGCAGCTCAAAAATTAATTTAAACTCCCCCAAACTGAATTTGTCAATGTCCACCATTGTAATTTGTTACTTTGCATTATAACCTACTACAGAACCGTGGCAATGTCAGAACTCTGATGATGTAGTATAGTCTCCATCTACAATATATCATAAGAGCAGTTTCAGCTTGGATGATAGATGGGGCAAGTCTGGGAAGAATTTAAAAAGAGACCTAAATTTCTAGAATTTTTTTTTTAATTCCCTTTAAGTGGCTGAAGGCGTCACCCCTCCCCAAGAGATTACTAAAAATCTAAATCATTTTTTCTCCTCTTTCTGCTCTGCATCAAACAGAGGTCTGCAAAGGCAATTAACCTGGCATGGCGGCAGACTTGCTGAGGTGTGATTTGCCTCTGCTCTAGCCTTGTAACTTTGGCCACGTCCCATCAGTTGGGAAAGGAAAAATTAATCTGCTTTGGCGTAACTACCAACAATCGTGGTCTGTCCATCCCTTTGTCAAGCTCCAGGATGCCAGGTCCTTGATAGGTTTGTCCCCTCCAAGGACAGGAAAGAATTCACGTACGGTCGGCATAACACATTTTGTGCTACTTTTTGAAGCCAATACATGTTGGGCAACCTGTTGGCTTAAATGAATCAATGCCAGATTGAGGCTCTACCACCATGGAGGATAACCAGGGTCCTCTGCAGAGATGCGTCCTCTACAGCCAGGAGCAAATGCAGAGCATCCACAGGTACAGATGACATGCCATCATCCTGGTCCTTCCCAGAGTCTAAGACTTCTCTAGCTAAATGAAGCTCAACAGTCCAGCCATCTCGTTTTATGGTAAAAAGAAATGCAGGCCCAGTGACTCATGCCAGGTCAACAGCAGGAACTTAGAATTGAGTCTCGAGACCTGGGCCCCCGTGTTTTACACTCTAACCCAGCAGGTCTCCATGGCAACTACCTAACATGCTAATGTGTCCTGATGAATCCTGAGCCTGGTTGCAGCTAATTCATTATTAAAATAAATTGAAAACTTTGGAATTATTTTGCTTTTTTAAAATGTAATTTAAAAAATGTTATGGAAGTATAGCTGATTTACAATGTGTTAATTTCTGCTGCACAGCAAGGTGACATTTATACATATGACTATTCTTTTTCATATTCTTTTCCATTATGGTTTATCACAGGATATTGAATATAGTTCCTTGTGCTATATAGTAGGACCTTGTTAAAACATAAGTTAGCTGTCTTTGTAATGACTTTTCCACGCTTGAGCCATCCTACTTGCTTTCCTGAGTGGAGGAAAAAGGGGTGGAGGGTGCCTTGGAAATTGTAGGCACCTCTCAGGACTAAAATTTATACTAAAGTTCAAACGAATTGTGTAAGATTTTCATGGGATTTAAGTAGGGGCACAAATCTACCAACCATATAGGAAGAATTCGAATATTGCTGGCACCACTGAGGATAACTGTTTGAGTGTCACGATTTGCCATGAAAACTACTCTTTCTTTGCTATGCTCCTTGCTTCCATCTCGGGGACTGTGTTTCTCCCCACTAACAATACATACAGTAGATGGATAGATTGTTGCTGTTGTTGTTCAGTTGCTCAGTCTTGTCTGACTTTTAGATAGACGGATAGATAGATGCACACCCACATTAATCACGTGGGCTCAGCTCAGAGCAAGCCCAATAGTCTGATCACAGAGATGTGCCAAGGAAACTGAGATATGGCCAGGAAGGAGAACAACAGGTGGGTGTGTCCTGACCATCTGATGGTGCGCATCACCTGTGGTTATCACTCTCTGACAACTGCAGCTTTCAAACAGACAGAATTATGTCCAAGGGCGGGGAGGGAGGTGGCTAGGATAAGACACACAGTGGGCTTCTCAAAAACATCCTCTGGACTTGTTATGGCCCCGCTTTGGCTTCAAAGTCTCATTGCTTTGAGTGTTCCATGGGTCAGCAATGACTCCAGAACACTCACCTTGCTGGTCCTGATTAGATTTACCAGCTCTTGTGGTTGCCATGGAACCTGGCCACTGTGACAGGGAATGAAATGGGACAGGAAAGTGGATTATGGTCCAGTCCAGTGCACAGCCTCTGGGAAATGATACTCTCTGTACGACTTTGGGCTTGTTACACATCTTTTTTTTTTCCTTTTTTCTTCTTTATAAATTGGAGTATAGTTGATTTTGAGCAAACTCTGGGAGATAGTGGAGGACAGAGGAGCCTGGCATGCTATAGTCCATGAGGTCACAAAGAGTCTGACATGATTTAGCAACTGAACAACAGATGGCTCAGACAGTACAGAACCCGCCTGCTGATGCAGGAGATGCAGGTTTGATCCCTGGCCTGGGAAGATCCCCTGGAGAAGGAAATGGTAACCCACTCCAGTATTCCTGCCAGGAGAACCACATGAACAGAGGAGCCTGGTGGGCTATATTCCATGAGGTCACAAACAGTTGGATATGACTGAGCAATCAACACTGGTTAAGTTGTAAGTCACTTTGAACTTATTGAAAACACCACGGCCCCACCCAAGGAGAGAGGGATCCTTTCATCCTGAGTGAACTACTGCTAGAAGATACAATTCTTCATATTCTAATGTAGATGATGAATACCCTGTACTTAAACAAACCGACTAGGATCAATCACAGCTGTTTTGTTTCTCAACAACTGTTGTGATTTACCTCTGCTGCTGCTGCTGCTGCTAAGACACTTCAGTCGCTCCCTCGACCCTGGGATTCTCCAGGCAAGAACACTGGAGTGGGTTGCCATTTCCTTCTCCAATGCTGGAAAGTGAAANCTCTTCACTGTCTGCCATAAGGGTGGTGTCATCTGCATATCTGAGGTTATTGATATTTCTCCCCACAATCTTGATTCCAGCTTGTGCTTCCTCCAGCCCAGCATTTCTCATGATGTACTCTGCATAGAGGTTAAATAAGCAGGGTGACAATATACAGGCTTGACATACTCCTTTTCCTATTATTTGGAACCAGGCTGTTGTTCCATGTCCAGTTCTAACTATTGCTTCCTGACCTGCATAATACTGTTTTACAATTGTTTTTGATTATCAATAAAGGTTGGCACAACAACTCCCCTTCTGATTATCTTCCTCTGCCTTCCAACTTCTCTTCGTTTCTTAGCAGAGCTTTTTTTCTTGGATACACAATGCCCTTTGGAGAATTTCTTTGTGGGTCCTAAAGGGAACGTGTCTTCCATACCATCACCCTCAAGACAAATGCAGGAGTACAGTGAGTTTCAAATGCATTCTGAGGAGCCCCAGGCATGGAAGGAGAGGTTCCAGTAAGAACTAGGGAGAAGAGAAAGTCTGATCTTGGAAAATCTAGCCTGTTGTTTCTTCTGTCTGGTCACCCTGCACAGTAAGGTGAGGATGCTCTCTATGGTCCACCTGTAGTCGTCTGTGCTACAGGCTATTGGAGAGGAGGTGACTGAGTGGAGGTGGAGAGTAAGGAACCCACCATCCCTAAAC
The DNA here is from genome assembly GCA_006410875.1 of Neotragus pygmaeus. Classification (NCBI taxonomy): domain Eukaryota; kingdom Metazoa; phylum Chordata; class Mammalia; order Artiodactyla; family Bovidae; genus Neotragus; species Neotragus pygmaeus. Next base: position 344,086 of record SJYV01021741.1, on the reverse strand, counting down.
TCCTCCCCTCATTGTCTTGGCCACTGATGCTCCTGGATCTAAAAACAACAACAACAACAACAAAGAAATCTCTAAACAGAGAAGAGAATGGCTAAGATAGGAAGCATCCTTAGATGTTGGTGGGTTCCTGGGAAATAACTCTGCAACCTCCCTCTCCTGACCACATCACAGAAGTATAGAAGATCAACAACAAAATTAGCAGGTGTTTGAAAGAATCAGAGACCAGAGTGTCCTGGGCTGCTGGTCTCAGACAGAGCTCAGAAAAACAGCAAGACCCCAGGAAACAAAAGACTTGCTGGAGGCCTCTCATCCATGGGTCAAGGGAGTCTCATAGCTTTCCCAGACTTCCCAAGTAACTCAGTGGTAAAGAATCCACCTGCCAATGCAAGATACACAAGAGAAGCAGCTTTGATCCCTGGGTCAGAAAGATCCCCAGGAGTAGGAGATGGCAACCCACTCCAGTATTCTTGCCTGGAAAATTCCATGGACAGAGGAGCCTGGCAAGCTACAGTCCATGCGGTCACAAAGAGTTGGACACAATAGAGTAAGTAAGTACAGGGCAGGGCAGCACATGGCTTTCCTGCCTCTCAGAGCCTCTTAGGTGAGGAGTATGCTTCCTAGATTCCAATAGCAGCACAGACTCAGCATAGAATGCCATGAAAGATTAAAAGTCTTTGCAGGAGACTTAACCTAGGAGAACTGAGACTGTTTGCAAGGATGGCCCTTGACTGGTATCTGGGAATTGAGATTTAGGAAGGATCCTCACCAAGATTTAATTGATAAGAGAGGCTTTGGGTGCCTAAGCCATTTGTACAATGCTTATGATGCTAAATGCCCACTTTCCTCCCGGGAGCCTGAAATATTGGCAGGTTCTAAGCAGAGGTCGGAGAAAGCAATGGCACCCCACTCCAGTACTCTTGCCTGGAAAATCCCATGGACAGAGGAGCCTGGTAGGCTGCGGTCCATGGGGTCACAAAAAGTCGGACATGACTGAGCAACTTCCCTTTCACTTTTCACTTTCATGCGTTGGAGAAGGAAATGGCAACCCACTCCAGTGTTCTTGCCTGGAGAATCCCAGGGATGGGGGAGCCTGGTGGGCTGCTGTCTATGGGGTCATACAGAGTCGGACATGACTGACGTGACTTAGCAGCAGCAGCAGCAAGCAGAGGTGTCTCTGTGATCAGCTCCCAGTAAAACCTTGGTCACTGAGTCTAATGAGATTCCCTGATGGACAGCATTGTACACATGTCACACCTGGCTGCCAGGTGATGGTGGTTTAGTCACTTAGTTGTGAAATGGAAGGGGCTGGGAATGGGGGAAACTGGGAGCTAATTTGGTTTTCCGGTATGTTGTAGGGGTAGAGAGACTCATCTTGCTCCCCAAGAATTAAAATCTTGCCAGCCACCATCACTGGATCTGCACACGAGATCCATAACCTAGCACCAGCGCACTCAGTTAGGATCTAATGTCCAGAAAGCATTTATTGCCTTTCAATCCTCAGATGCTTTAACAAAGCATCCATGCAGTATTTTAGCACTGGGAGGACCCAGGCCCCATTCCTCTTCTTAAATCCTGGGTCTTCCCACTCTTTATATCTTATCCAGACTAGAGAGATTTTTTTTTTAATGAACTCCTTTGAAATTTTCCTTTGTGGGAAGAATCTTGAGGTTTTAAATCCATAAACCAACAGATTATAGTTCTAGATTCTGACTAAATTTGAAATGCTGAAACTTAAAGCCATCATAAGTCTTCTCCTGTTTTTCACAGCTAGCACATTAGGCCTCTAATCTAGTGTTCCCTATTCAACAGCCCCCACCCCCTCAGAAATGTACTGTAGCAGGCACAGTAGTTCTTGATGTCAACCTCAAAGGTAGCATTTTGAATATCCCTTAACTTCTCCATAATAAGTTACAATAGATCTATTATTCATTAGCTTATCTAAACCTTTTCTTGAAGCCCTTTATATTTTCAGCTTCTAATGGAGTCATATTTCTCAGAAGATAATTAAGGTTGAAGGTAGTTTGGACCTTTATATAAATTCCTTAGCCAAGTAATTCCATCATGAGGCTCCCCCAGAGTCCAGTAATATCCCAAATGCCAGAAAGCTTGAAGACTCCTTCTTAATGATGGAGCTCTACCTGGAGCCCCTTTCTTCTCCTATGAGAACCTCCTATGCCTAGCTTTCTCCATTCTTGAGAGCAGGTTCATCATCAGCTCCCACTTCTAACCCACCTCCAAGCACTTCTCTCATCCGATACAACATCTAATACCAAAGACATCAACATGCAGTATTGGAAAAAGTGATTCTTCCCTCTTTTGTTTCACTGGAGTGGCCATTGAACCTGACTTGATACTCTCATCTAATTGTTACAAGGACATCTCCACTATAAAGGCTTCCTTTATCTCCATGAGAATCTCAACATTCTACTTCGCCAGAACTTTCTTCCTTTCACTGTTTATGTTAACGGGGCACTTTAACTTTCTCTTCCTTTGAATGCTTTATTTTAATTACCAGAGGAATGGTTTTGTACATGAAAGGCTATAGGAAACCAGGCTGAAAATTTGATTTCTTTCAAGAGTATCAAGTGTGAGAAGCTTCCTTATACTGAATACAAGTATAATGTATTCTGTTTGTTGGGAGTACAGTGTGTGTCTTTCAAAAGAGTATTATTCTAATAAGAAAGACTAATCACATACAGAGTCTGCCATTTTACAAAGTGCTGTTCTCGGCATGATCTCAACCCTGTGAAAAGCGAGGGTCCACGCAAAGAGGGATGAGGCATCACACTAAGTGCCCTGGCACATTCACAATCAGGCCGATTTTCTGGTCGCGATGCCGTGATGCCATCAAATCACAGTGCTCGTCTGAAACATGCCCTCACCCAAATTGACCCCAAGTGTTACAAACACTTGACTTTACACACATGCACACAAATAAGTGCATGAAAAACAGGTAAAATCTGAATAAGGCCCAAAGATTAGTCTCCCCCCCCCCTTTGGCCACAGTGCATGCAGTAGGCAAGATCTTTGCTCCCTGACCAGGGATTGACCCCACACACTCTTCAGTGGAAGCTAGAGTCTTAAACACTGGACCACCAGGGAAGCCCTTCAGGGGTTATTCTAACATCAGTTTCTTGGTCGGGATACGGTGCTGTGGTCCTGGCAAGACATGGCCATTGGGGGAAAATGGGGGAAGTACACAGGCTCTCTCTCCTATGTCTTGTAACTTTCTATGGGGCTTCCCAGGTAGCTCAGTGGTAAAGAAATTCACCTGCCAATGCAAGAGGTGTGGGTTCTGTTTCTGGATTGGAAAGATTCCCTGGAGAAGGAAATGGCAACCCACTCCAGTATTCTTGCCTGGGACATCCCATGGACAGAGGAGCCTGGAGGGCTACAACCCATGGGTTTGTAAACAGTCAGATACAACTTAGTGACTGAACAACAACCACAACAATGTAGCTATAATTACTTTAAAAGAACACATTAAAAAAATAGATTTCTCTTGAATGTATTTATTATTTATTTTTACTTTACAATACTGTATTGGTTTTGCCATACACTGCTCACTTGAATTTAAATGTTTAGAGATCTACTTTTTCAGAAGAATGTTTAAATTTGTTTTTTTTTTAATAATAACTCTGCTAATAAAGGCCCAAGCAATACTGATACATGCTATTCCAGTAAGAATGCATTTAACTAATTACATCTACAATGATGTAATTACTTGGACAGGAGTTTGAGTAGACTCTGGGAGTTGATGATGGACAGGGAAACATGGCATGCTGCTGTCCATGGGGTCGCAGAAAGTCAGACATGACTGAGTGACTGAACTGATCTACAGTGATCCTATTTCTAAATAAAGTGGCATTCTAAGATTAAAGAGGTGAGGACTTAGACATATCTTTTGTTGGAGCCAGGGATAAAGAGGAGAACAGATGCAAAGACAGACATGCACACCAGGAGAAGGCCATATGATAAAAGAGGTAGATTATAACAATGCATCTACAAGCTAAGGAATACCAAAGACTGCTGGCAACTCCAGAAGCTAAGAGAAAGGACTGGGACTATCCCCCAAGAACCTGCAGAGGATCCACCACCCAGCTAACATCTTGGTTTCAGACTTCTAGCCTCCAGAATTATGAAAGAAGGCATTTCCGCTGTGTTAAGCCAAGACCAAACCAAAAACAAAATAATAGGTTCCATTGTCAATTACTCACACACAATAATACATTGCTCCACTCCACGAGGGAAATAATGGCATACTTTTGTCATATTTAAATTATTTTTTACCAATGAATTCTAAAATTACTACCGCAATGAGCTCCCATAATACAATTCCATGAAATACAATGGAAAATTATTTCAAAAGATTGCAGCAAGGAGTGACATAAGATAACGTTGAACAAGGTTACACTTGAAGTGTGCACACACAGGTTTGAGTGTTTGAAGCCGCACATGAGTCTCCATGTGAAATGGCTGCCAGCAGGGCTTGTATAGAGCAAAGCTCTTTCAGAGCAAGAGAGCCCACGGCCTGATTATATTCAGACTAGCCAGAGAATGCCCACAGTACCATTATCCTCACTCTGGGGCACCACAGCTTAAGAGGGACATCAATTCACAGCAGCTGAAATCAAGGAGAATGACAAGATTTCTCACTATAAGGAGCTGGTGAAGAAATATTTTAATCTGGAGAGATAGATATGTGAACAGAGGTTTGGAGCTGTCTGATATTTCAAGGGCTGTCATGTTGAAGTAAGATTAAATCAGTCTACAGAAATTAAAGCTAAAATCAGAGACGGATGTTAAGCTATGGACCACTTGGCTCTATAGAAAGACTGTGTCTCATTAGGGCTTGCCTGCTCCAAATAAGTCCCCGAGTGGCCTTGTACATTGCTTAGAGTCCCTGCCACTCATGTCACCCCCGCCCACCAGGATAAGGGAAACTGCAGGGGACTGCTACTACTAATGATCTAAGAAAGACAACACCACAAACCATTAGGTCTTACTCACACATTTGCACAGATGACTTTCATAAACTAGGCATCACCCATCAAAGCAGAAAACAAGTCCCTGAAAGAATGTGACACGCAATAAGTGAACATACGGGAACTTGCAAAGTGGGGTGTGTTCCAGGGAAAGAGTTTTAGAGGAAGGATCATTTCAATAAGAAGGATCCATTGAAGGTTCTTCCTTCAAAGTCTCATTTGTAGACAAGAGGGGTGTCTACCATCCTCCCTTCCACTGCAAGATGAACTGCTTCCAAGAGAATTCCTTTGCTTTACACACACACACACATGACTGCATGTGAAATAAGTGAATCTGTGTAATGATTATGTTCTAATGTTAAAACCTGGTTGTAACATGCTACATCATACAAGACCTTACCACTGGGGGAAAATAGATGAAGGTACATAGGACCTCTCTGTGCTATTTTTGCAAGCTCCAGTGACTGTTATTTCAAAATAAGTTTTTTTTTAAAACCTTGACTTTAGTTAATTTCATTTCTTACATTTCCTTTATTTTTCAGGAGAATCATCACAAATTTTTTGGACAATCTATAGATTCAATTGTCAATCACACTTACACATGCCCAACACACATGACACCAAGAAAAGCAAGTGGCTGTCCCCTCCTCTCACTCTAAGGACTTCCCTGGTGACTCAGGTGGTGAAGAATCTACCTACAATGCAGGAGATCTGGGTTCAATCCCTGGGTCAGGGAGATCTGCTGGAGAAGGGAATGGAAACCCACTCCAGTATTCTTGCCTAGAGAATCCCATGGACAGAGGAGCATAGGTACACTCCATAGGGTCGCAAAGAGCCGGCCATGACTGAGTGACTAACACTTCCCTCACTCTGGCGCACTTGCTCTGTCCCCCTCGCCTTGAGCGATGCCAGACCCAAGCACACTGCTGGTGGCCACCCCTCCAGTGGGAGGGAAGGTATGGAGGCAGGAGAAGGAAGCAGATCAAGCAAAAGAAGAAAGGGGAGACAGAAAGGGAAAGACAAAGCAGGGAGCAAGCAAGAAAGAAAGGAGAAGAAGAGCCAGCATTTGTCTTTCAAAAAGATAAACATTTTACAGCCCAGCTTGACTGTGTCAAGAACACTTGTGTTTTAATAGTATGCCTGCGAGCTTTCAAAACAAGTGTTTACCTGTCACAATAAACAGTTATGAGTGAGGAACACAAAACAGAGAGAACTGGGAGCTGGCAGGCTGCCAGCCCTGCTGCCTGCGGCTCGGCACTCAGCCTGTTGTCCCGGCGACGACAGCTCAGCATCTCTCATCTCCACGGTGAGGCCCACAACCCCAGGGTCACAGGGCCACGAAGGCTTGGGGGAGGCCAGCTAGAACCAGAAGGGGCTGGGGGAACCCAGTTTTAAAGGACACACAGCAGCAGGTGCCGGTTCGAGGGCAGCCCACAGGGACCAACAGGAGGCCACAGGTCCCCAAAGATGGGAACCCCCCAGAGACTTCTGGAAAGACACTTGATGGAAGCTGGAACATGAAATGCCACACACTCCCTTCCTTCTTGTCCTTTCATCTTCACAACAGCTTCACCCCTGAGGTAAGTCAACAGCAGCATTGTGCTTCAACTTTCATAGTTATAACTTGCAACTGGGAGCTGGCAGCCTCATAAAAACTAACTTTTATGGAGTAGGTTTTTCTGTAGGAAGAGACTTCACATATATCTGCCTCAGTTAATCCTCACAATAATCACTTGTCATGGCCAGGCTAATAGGATCATCCCCACTTTGAGGAAACTGGACAAGTCCTTTCACCTATAAACCTCAAAGTCTATCATCTACTGAACAGCCAAGTAAGAGCTCCAACATATCTAAAACCCAGGTGTGCAGAAGAGTCTCTGGAGTCACTAGCTTGGAATGCTCCAAGCATTTTAGCATCAGCAGATACGGGCTGTGACCCAACCATCAGTATTTTTAAACACTCAGGAAGCTGACAGAGAGCTGGGTGACGCTGAAGCAGTTAGTCAGGAAAGTGTAATTCGAGAAGCAACATCGCTAAGAGAACAGCGTGCACCTCAGCCCTCGTAAAATTCCTGTCTAGAGCCAAGCTGTCCGTCACAGTAGCGACCAGCCCACGTGGCCACTGAACACTTGAAATATGTTTAATGACACATGTCAAAATGACACTGGATACATTAAGTTAAACTAAAATGTATTACTAAAGACTTCCTTAATGGTGCCATGGATAAGAATCCACCTGCCAATGCGGAGGACATGGGTTTGATCCCTGGTCTGGGAAGAGTTCATGTGCCTTGGAACATCTAAGTCCGTGTGCCACAACTACAGAGCTCACCCTCTGTAGAGGTCTCGAACTGCAACTACTGAGCCCACGTGCCTAGAGCCCGTGCTCTGCAACAAGAGAAGTCAGTGCAGTGAGAAACCCACACACCACAACTAGAAAGTCGGCCCCACTCTCTGCAAGTAGACAAAGCTCAGCAACAAAGACCCAGCACACACACACAAAATAAATTAATTAAACAACAAAAAAAAGTATCACTTAAACTAAATTTACCCTTTTATGTTTTACTTTTAAAAACATGGTTATTGGACTATTTAAAATTACCCATGGTCAAGAAACATATGGATGCCAATGGGGAACAGGGGGTGTGGGAAGAATTGGGAGATTGGGATTAACACATATACACTACTGATAATATGTATAAAATCAATAATTAATGAGAGGACGGGTCATGGTGGAGAGTTCTGACAGAATGTGGTCCACTGGAGAAGGGAATGGCAAGACACTTGAGTATTCTTGCCTTGAGAACCCCATGAACAATATAAAAAGGCAAAAAGATAGGATACTGAAATAGTAACTCTCCAGGTCAGTAGGTACCCAATATGCTACTGGAGATCAGTGGAGAAATAACTCCAGAAAGAATGAAGGGATGGAGCCAAAGCAAAAACAATACCCAGTTGTGAATGGGACTGGTGATAGAAGCAAAGTCCGATGCTGTAAAGAGCAATATTGCATAGGAACCTGGAATGTTAGGTCCATGGCAAATTGGAAGTGGTCAAACAGGAGATGGCAAGAGAGAACGTTGACATACTAGAAATCAGCGAACTAAAATGGACTGGAATGGGTGAATTTAACTCAGATGACCATTATATCTACTATGGTGGGCAGGAATCCCTTAGAAGGAAATTAGCCATCATAGTCAACAAAAGAGTATGAAATGCAGTACTTGGATGCAATCTCAAAAACGACAGAATGATCTCTGTTCGTTTCCAAGGCAAACCATTCAATATCACAGTAATCCAAGTCTATGCCCTGACAAGTAACACTGAAGAAGCTGAACGGTTCTATGCAGACCTACAAGACCTTCTAGAACTAACACCCCCAAAATGTCCTTCTCATTATAGGGGACTGGAATGCAAAAGTAGGAAGTCAAGGAAAACCTGGAGTAACAGGCAAATTTGGCCTTGGAGTACAGAATGAAGCAGGGCAAAGGCTAATAGAGTTCTGCCAAGAGAATGCACTGGTCTTAGCAAACACCGCCTTCCAACAACACAAGAGAAGACTCTACAGATGAACATCACCAGATGGTCAACACTGAAATCAGATTAATTATATTCTTTGCAGCCAAAGGTAGAGATTCTCTATACAGTCAGCAAAAACAAGACCGGGAGCTACCGTGGCTCAGATCATGAACTCCTTATTGCCAAATTCAGACTGAAATTGAAGAAAGTGGAGAAAAATACTAGACCATTCAGGTATGACTTAAATCAAATCCCTTAGTGGAAGTGAGAAATAGATTTAAGGGACTAGATCTGAAAGACAGAGTGTCTGATGAACTATGGATGGAGGTAGTGACATTGTACAGGAGACAGGAATCAAGACAATCCCCATGGAAAAGAAACGCAAAAAAGCAAAATGGCTGTCTGAGGAGGTCTTACTAATAGCTGTGAAAAGAAGGGAAGTGAAAATCAAAGTAGAAAAGGAAAGATATACCCAGTTGAATGCAGAGTTCCAAAGAATAGCAAGGAGAGCTAAGAAAGCCTTCTTCAGTGATCAATGCAAAGAAATAGAGGAAAACAATAGAATAGGAAAGACTAGAGATCTTTTCAAGAAAATTAGAGATACCGAGGGAATATATCATGCAAAGATGGGCTCAATAAAGGACAGAAATGGTATGGACCTAACAGAAGCAGAAGATACTAGGAAGAGGTGGCAAGAATAAACAGAAGAACTGTACAAAAAAGATCTTCATGACCCAGATAATCACAATGGTTTGATCACTCACCCAGAGCCAGACATCCTGGAATATGAAGTTAAGTGGGCCTTAGGAAGCATCACTACAAACAAAGCTAGTGGAGGTGATGACATTCCAGTTGAGCTATTTCAAATCCTAAAAAATGATGCTGTGAAAGTGCTGCACTCAATATGCCAGCANCAAAAGTAGGAAGCCAAGAAACACCTGGAATAACAGGAAAATTTGGCCTTGGAATACAGAATGAAGCAGGGCAAAAGTTATAGACTTTTGCCAAGAGAATGCACTGGTGATGGAAAACGCCCTCTTCCAACAACACAAGAGAAAACCCTAAACATGGACATCACCAGATGGTCAACACCAAAATCAAATTGATTATATTCTTTGCAGGCAAAGATGGAGAAGCTCTATACAGTCAGAATAAAACAAGACTGAGAGCTGACTGTGGCTCATATCATGAACTTCTTATGCCAAGCTCAGACAAACTGAAGAAAGTAGGGAAAACCACTAGACCATGTAGGTATGACCTAAATAAAATCCCTTATGTTTATACTGTGGAAGTGAGAAATAGATTTAAGGGACTAAATCTGATAGACAGAGTGCCTGATGAACTCTGGACTGAGGTTCATGACACTGTACAGAAGACAGGGATCAAGACCATCCCCAGGGGAAAGAAATGCAAAAAAGAAAAATGGTTGTCTGAGAAGGCCTTACAAATTGCTGTGAAAAGAAGAGAAGCAAAAAAGCAAAGGAGAAAAGGAAAGGTATAATGCAGATTTCCAAAGAATAGCAAGGAGAGATAAGAAAGCCTTCCTCAGCAATCAATGCAAAGAAATANCCTTCTTTATGGTCTAGCTCTCACATCTGTATATGATTACTGGAAAAACCACAGCTCTGACTAGAAGAAAAGCCATGACAAACCTACACAGTATGTTAAAAAGCAGAGCTATCGCTTTGCTGATGAAAGTTTTTATAGTCAATTGAGTTTCACATTGTTATGGGGAAAAAAACCTGAATGAACTTTTTGGCCAAACTAATATTTAAAATTCTTTTACATTTTCCTCCCATTCCTGTTTTTAGGGATGAACAGAGTGCCAGATACTTAGGAAGATACAGCCTCTTGAAAAGTAGGCTTTTAATAAATGTTTGTGGGGAAAAAAAAATCTATACCTCATCAAGATACATTGAATTATGGTGAATGAATGAGACTGCTCTTCTATTAATGGCCTTGGGGTTATACATCAAGAAGAGCATTAAAACAGCTACAGACTAGTTAGGTGTTCCTAGGTAAACCCACTCTGTCCCATGGTACACAAAACAGTTACTCTCCTTTTAAATTCCAAACACATGCTCCCCATTGCCTACTTGGAGTTTCCACTTGCATTTGTGGAAGGAAGCTCAAAGTTAACATAAGCAAACAGTACTCTTGAATTTTACCTTCAAAACTGCTCTTCCCTTCTCTTCCCTAGTTGCTCAATCAAACTCTAAGGAGGCATCCTCAGCAGCACTGAACCCACCCCAGGACCCTTTCTGTTTGCCCCTCATTGCCAAGGTGAAGTCCCTCGTCCGAGTCACGCATGGACTGTGGCCTTGGCCTTGATGCTTCTTCTCCTGAATCCTGGCGTCCATCCTCTAGTCTGACCAAAGGGAGCTTTTGAAAATGTAAATCAGATTGAGTTACTCCCCATCCCTCCTCCTTAAAACCCTCGAGTGATTTTCTTTTGAATTTGAAATAAACCCCAAACTCTTGAGCAGGGTCTCCACAAGCCTCTACAACATTTGAACATGACTTCTTCCCCAGTATAATTTTCAAACTTTTTCTCTTCTTCCTATCTTCTCTCCGGTTCTCCCGTCTGTGCAGAATTTTCTTCATAGGACTGACTCCTTCTTGTTATTCATAATTCAACTTAACACCCTCCTCAGAGGTACCTTCCCTAATCATGCAATCTAATTTTAGCCCATAAGGATTAGCTCTACCCTACATCAAAACATAATGTAAAGACTGTATAATTAAAACAGTGAGGCCTTTTCCAAGGAATACAGGGACAGACCAATGAGCCAGAATAGAGTGCCTAGAATAGACCCAGTTACATATGGATAAGTCTCATCTCAAATCTCTAAGGAAAATATGGCTTTGCAAATAAGCGATGTTGGAACAACTGGAGAGTCCTGTGGGAAAAGAGAAAATGGTAACACTTCCATGCCCTTCCTTTTGACAGGCTGTGAGCTTACAACAGCAAAAACTATATATTAATCTTGATGCCATTACTGGTTAGTCGCTCAGTCATGTCCGACTCTTTGTGACTCCATGGACTGTAGCCCTCCAGCTCCGTGGAATCCTCCAGGCCAGAATACTGGAGTGGGTAGCCTTTCCCTTCTCCAGGGGATCTTCCCAACTCAGGGAGTGAACCCAGGTCTCCGGAGTTGCAGGCAGATTCTTTACCAGCTGAGTCACAAGGGAAGTCCAAGAATACTGGACTGGGTGGCAATAAATGTTTATTATTGTCATGACCACAGGTCTAGGAGAAAAAAAAAAAACATGGTTTTTTAACTTTATTTTATTATTAGCATGATCCTTATTAGTTGTTATCGTTTCTTGAAAGAATGAAATGTTAAAAAGAATTTTTGAACTTCACCATTTCCCAACAATCTATGATCTTCATCATCCCTGAGTCTCGGTTTCCTTTCTTACTCAATCCAAACAATAACATGCAGTGTACAAGTCTTTGCAAGAATAGAAGAGGATGTGTATTTAAAAATCAACTACACTGAGAGACTTGCCTGGTGGTCCAGTTGTTAGGAATCCAGCTTGTGATGCAGGGGATGTGGGTTCAATCCCTGGTCAGGAAACTAAGATCCCACTTATCCCACTTGCCACGGAGCAACTAAGCCTGAGCAACTAGAGCCGGCGCTCTGCAACGAGACAAGCCACCAGTGAGAAGCCCAGGCACCAGAACTAGAGAGTAGAACCCCTCCTCCCCGCACTGCTCACCACAACTAGAAAAAACCTGTGCTCGGCAATGAAGACTCATTACAGACCACAATTAGTTAAACAACAATCCAAGAAAAAAAATGTTCCTATAGACAAATGCTCTCAGAAGCTTGCAGTATGATTCCCAGATAGCGCATCTTGCTGTATAGCCAGTCTTCAATCGCTCAGCATCAGAGCAGCAGAGATGAGCAAAGACTAAGTAAACCAATAGGCACAGGCCAAGAGCCACGTGGCCCTCAACCACGAGCATCCCAGTTACCAGCCCCCGGCAGAGACTGAGCTTCGGCAAGTCACTTGAAAATGCACTTCAAGTCACAGAGAGGTTCTGCTTTTAGGAAAGCAATTGAGTCCCTCAGTCCTCTAGGAGATCAAAGGACACTCTCTGTCCTTTAATGAATAAGCTGTTAATGAGTAAGAGGAACAATTGGATTCTGAAGTGAGAGGACAATTAGGCACCAGCATGATTTCCAGCAGGTTGCTCGCTGAACCATACTTGGAAGCTGGAGAAAACCCAGCAGCATACATGTGATTTAAGGAGACACGGGGACGTTTGTTACTAAGGATGTAAAATATAGCCGGTCTTCACTGCTCAGCCCAGAGTTCCTGTGGACTTGTTCTCTGATTGGAATCTTTAAATGAGTGCTGATGTTGAAACAGAGCAGGACCCTGTGAGGCCTCCTGGGTACGAATCCTCTCCGCATCCGCCATTTCTGTAGGAAAAAAGACTGCAGCCTCCTGGACCTTCCCGGAGTACCAAAAGGCAGGTTCCAACAGTTACTGATCAGGAAGTGAGGGATGTAGAAGGAAAGGACCAATAAAGAAATAGGGCAAGGCTTCCCCGGTGGCTCAGTGGTGAAGAATCTGCCTGTCAATGCAAGACACGTAGGTTCGATCCCTGATCTGGAAAGATCCCACGTGCCACGGAGCGACTGAGCCTGTGCGCCACGACTCCTGAGCCTATTCGCAAGACCCTGAGAGCTGCAGCTACTGAAGGCTCAGGGCCCTAGAGCCTGAACTCTGCAGCAAGAGCAGCCATCACGAGAAGTTTCCTTCACATGGAAACTGGAGAGCAGCCCCCACTCTCTGCAACTAGAGAAAGCCCACACAGACAAAATTAAATAAGCGATTTTGAAAAACGAAATAGTGCAGCCGTGGGGCCAGGTCCTGGATCTCCCTCAAGCGATCAACATAACAATATCTTTGAGTTCTCCTGTAGGAACTAAGTTCCTCAACCAGGTGGAGGATAGCAACTTCAGACTGAGCACAAGACTCAGTGAACACTGTTACCTCACTACCAACCAGGGTGGCTGAAGGAAGTCAGACGCCCCGCAGCTCTCATCCCAAATTCTGCCTATAAAACTGAACCTCTGGAAATCTTTGGGGAAAAAAATTTTTTTAAGCACATGCTACTCATTCTCCTTGCTTGGCTGTGCATGAAACCTTTCTCTGCTCCAGACTCTGACTTTTGGGTTTGTTTGGCCTCATTGGCATTAGACACACGCATCTGATAACGGTGCAGCTAGGCGACTCTAGTGGTTAAGAACCTGCCTGCCAATGCAAGAGTTGGGGGTTCCAGACCCTGTGTCAGAAAGATAATCCTGGAGGAGGAAACGGCAACTCACCTCAGTATTCTTGCCTGGAAAATTCCATGGACAGAGGACCCTGGCAGGCTACAGTACATAAGGCTGCAAAGAGTCAGACACAGCTGAGCACAGGAGACATTTTGCCCTCTCCAGTGTGTCTCTCACCCCAACCATCAGTGGATATTTTTGAATGGCTTATACAGAGCTCTGCCAGGATATAATGGGTATCAGCATCAAATGGTCAGCCTCAGTCCAAGCCCAGTTCATCTAAGTGTAAAGCAATTTTGAGTCCACTAGTGCAGCTGCAGGGAGAGGAGGGATAGAATGTAAGGAATAATAGTAAAGCTGTTAGGGAACTGCTGGCCAAAACTGGCTGCCTTGGCTAGGCCAAATGATGATTGCTTGCATGGGTTATCTGGCAACAAGAGGTCCAGACAGAGAACACTGGGTGGCTACAGAAGACTCATCGGGAATGGGACTTCCCTGGTGGTCCAGTGGCTAAGACCTTGCTCTCCCAAAGCAGGGGGCCTGGATTCAATCCTTTGTCAGGAAACTAGATCCCACAGGCCACAACTATCAGTTTGCATGTCCCAACTAAACACCCTGCATGCTGCCAACTAAGACCTGGTGCAGCCAAATAAGTAAATTAAAAAGAAAATTAACCAGGAGAACTCTGGAGGGGCCATAACAAGGGAGGAGATGTCAGTCCATAAGTGCTACCAACCTCTCAGGATCCTTTGCACTGGAATCATCCATCTCTACTGAGAGATGCATGAAGCATCAGGAAGGACCTTGAGTCAGAGTGGCAGAGACACTTCGGAAACTAACCCCATCGCCATAAAACCTGAGCCTGTGAGTCACATGGCCTAGCAGCTCTCCTGGATTCCCTTACCCACCTCCTCCTAGGCACCCCTCATAATACAGTCATTTGCTTTGTCAGCACATGTGTCTCTTTGGACAATTAATTGTTGAGTGTTAGACAAGAGTTTACTCTCAGACCCTGGAAAGGGTCCCCCTTCCTGCAACAAAGCCAGAGGACATAGAAGCTAGAAAGTAGGGAAGCTGGAGGCAAGTGGGGAAGAGAAGCCAGCAGGATTAAAGAAGACAGATTACATGAGGCAGCTTTTAGCACAGGGCAACTCCTACTACTGAGATAATTGCCAAGGATGTTGTGTCCAGTTTCACAGCTTGCACTTTAATTCCTGCCATCACCTCTGGGGAAGTGGTCCTGCCCATGCACACGGGGCCTAAGGTCTTTCAGGTCTCTTGGTCTTTGGCTGTGACAAAGCTAAACACATGTGCTCAAGAGAACCTGCTGGCCTAAGTCCTCCAATGGAGGACTCCAATGGAGAAGGAAGCGATAGAATTAGGAACCTGGGAAAGAAGCCTTGGATGTCTACCTTTCTAAAGTTCTCAGCAAAGCATTTTGCATAAAGAGATGCTGAAGAGATGCCGGTTCTGGAATTTTCTGGAGGTGGGTGGGAATTTTCTGGACCAGAAGCTACAGCAGCACTAATGAGTACTTAGTGTTTAGTCCCAGGGAGCCTGGCACGTTGCCAGTACCAGATGCCTGCATCCTTTATCCTTCCTTGTCCCTCAGCTGGGCAGAAAACCCAGCTTATCTTTAAACTAAAGGCAGACAATGATCAAAGCTTCTTGTAACATGTTCACCTTTACACAGTGAGAAAGAGAGAAAGATGAGAAGAAAGAAGAAAGGACAGGGAAGCGAAGGGGAGAAGAAATACAAGAAATATGCCAAAACTATGACAGACCATTTAATTTTTTTCAATTTGTAATAATATGTCTTATTTAACCCAACATATCCAAAATATTGTCATTTCAAAATAAAGTGAAGTAAAAAAAAAAAAAAAGTAAAATGTGGTCATGATACATTTTGCTTTTTTCTTGTCCTGTCTGAAGTCCAGTCTGTATTATACACTCCCAGTACATCACAATTTAATCTAGCTACCTCTCAGGCACACATGGGGCTGAGGGATGTCAAACGGGACCCCACACAGCTAGACTGTGTTCCCAGTTCCATTCTCGGCCATTTCCACCTGTAAACATTCATTTAAGAAAGTCAATACATATTGCACTGGTCCTAATGGAAGAGCTCTGGTACTCTCACTCGCCTAGCAAAATGGATTAGACATCTCAGGCCCTAAAACATGCCCAGCTACAAACAAAGCAACCTGTGATACGATCCACTTTGAAAACTCCCCCCAACAATAATGACTACGGTCTACTGAATCAATGAGATCTCTTCACTGAAGAATTAAAACCTGAGACAAAGGACATTGAAAGAGGAAAGGATAAAGAAGATGTGTAATATGTAATATATGCAATAGGAGGTTATCATCCATTGAAAAGAATGGAATAATGCCTTTGTAGCAACATGGACGGATCCAGAGAGGGTCATACTGAGAGAAGTAAGTCAGACAAAGGAGTAATATCACAGGACATCCTTTATGTGTGGAATTCAAAAGGAAAAGATACGAACGAACTTACAAAACAAAGAGACTCACAGACTTAGAAAACAAACTTATGGGTGTGGAGGGGAAGTGATAGTTAGGGACTTTGGGATGGTCATGACACACTGCTATATTTAAAATGGGTAATCAACAAGGACCGATCTTACAGCACATAGAACTCTGCTCAGTGTTATGTGGCAGCCTGTATGGGAGATGGGTTTGGAGAATAGACACATGTATGTGTATGGCTGAGTCCCTTCAGTGCTCACCTTCAACTACCTCAACATTGTTAAACAACTGTATCCCAACACAAAATAAAACGTTTAAAGTTTGAAGGGAAGAGAAAAGACCTGAGCCAAAGAGAAATCACTCAAGTCTGTTTCAGACCGTTGAGGCAGATATCTGAACTTCCTAAACTCCCACCTCCATCTTTTCAGCCATTTTCACTGCCCCTCCCTTCAAGGTCTGTTGTTCTCCCAGATAAGCAGGGCTTTACTTTTCAGAAACTGAACATAACAAAAACAGATTAACCAGGTTGCAATTATTCACATAAGAAAAGGATCTCTAGCTTCATAAAAGATTTGACTACGGGGTTCATTTCAAGAGAGCAATTTCCTTCTATTTTTCAAATGCGATTAGATTTACATGCAACTTCTCTCAGGCAAAATGAAGTCCAACTATAATGGGATTTTTCCAATATCTCTGTTGAATTACAAGTGGCCAGAATTTATAAACTTCAGTGCTTTGGGGTTCAAATCACGGTGACCCAGGATTCCTACATTAAATGAAAAGATGCAGAAAGAACCGGACAGATGAGGCCCGGGGCAGTCATGGCACCCATCTGGATGGCCTCACACACCCATCTGGATGGCCATCACATCTCCCCTGTAAGCCTCAGCTTCCTTACTTGCTACATGATAAAGTAGAGCTGGATTTCTTCTCTGGATTTTTCAGTTTCCATGGATCAGTGAATGATTATTCAACTTTCTATTTGTGATTCCCTCTCCCTTAGATTAATTCAGAAGACCTGGATGCACTGAAGAATGAATCTCCACTCAACAGAATGGAGCGGAAACGCTAGGCTCTGGGTGCAAGTGAGGCAGCCGTAAATACAGTTGGGAGAGCACTTCCTGAGAGCTGACAGGAAATGCAAAGGAATATGGAAGGCAGGCTATAGACAAAAGCCGAGAAAGGGGTCTCTCTAACTGAGTGATAGCGGAGCGCACAAGAAAACAGCTCAGCCGCTTCTTGAATCAAGGCAGACAAGGCAGAGCATGGTGGAAGGCTTCTGGCTGTTGTTGCTGCTTTTCAGTCACTCAGTTGCGTCTGACTCTGCAAGCTCATAGACTGCCACGTGCCAGCCTTACTGTCCTTTACTATCTCTAGGAGTTTGTGAACAATGTGAATAGTGCAAAGAAAAAGAGGGGAAAAATAGAACAGGCAAGACTAAAGATCTCTTCAAGAAAATTAGATACACCAAGAGGACATTTCATGCAAAGATGGGCACAATAAAGGACAGGATGGTAAGGCTTCCAGTAGAAAACTTAAACATTCACTACACCCAAGAGTTACCTAATGACCTGTCCTAGCTTAACTCTTTTTTTTTTTTTTTTTTACCTTTTTCTTTCTTTCTTTTTGACTGTGCTCGGTCTTCATTGCAGTGAGAAGAGGCTACTCTCCAGTTGCAGAGCACAGGCTTCTCATTGTGGTGGCCTCTCTTGTTGTGGAGCAGGAGCTCTAGGGTGCCCAGGCTCAGCAGTTGTGGGTGGTTGCTCCTTGGCATGTGGGATCTTCCCTGATCAGGGATCAGACGAGTGTCTCCTGCACTGGCAGGTGGACTCTTTCCCACTGAGCCACCAGGGAAGGCCCTAGCTTAACTCATCAGCTTCCAAAATGCACCAGCCAATCTTCTGATGAATATTAGGGAAAGATTTCCCTATAGGTGTCCACCATCCCAGGGAAAAAGGTTGGAAAGATTCTCCCACCCCAAGAGCAATTCTGATCAACCGTCTCTTACACTGCATGAACTTCTAATCAAGGTCCAGGATGCCAGATTCATTAATTTTAATGAATTGCTAGAACAGTCTGAACAAGAGCCCTTGCTAATAAGGCCTTGCCTGAGGAAGATGCCATGTATTCTTCTGAGCAGGAGGGAAAAAAAAATCCTTGGAAAACTTAAAAATAAAAAGGTTGGCATGTTAAGGCCAAATTGGGAGGAAAAATCACTCTGGAATCTCTGGTTTTCTCAAGTCACAATTTACAATCTACATTTCAAGGTCAATTGAACCACTTGATGGCCAATTTGGGGACAAGGAAAGAGCTACATGAGGAATTATAAATGGGCATAAGGGTTTCTGACACCAAGCAGACCCTCACAGCCACACTCGACTGAGTCTGTAATGATCTCAGGTCATTCCAAAAAGTGCAGGTCAAAGGGGCTCTGTGAGCACAGGGACCGAACTGCTGATTTAACACCAGCCTGGTGACATCCGTTCTGCTTACTCTGTGGGCTAAATTTCCATGTGGAGACACGGCACTAATGAGGTGTGGAGGGAGAATGGGGATTTAAAGTGTTTGTGGAAACCTGACCCTTCTCTGACAGCCCCGGGCTTCCTTTTCCATTCTGAAACATGCATCCTGTTTTAGAGACAACCCTCTGGGTAATCAGATGGATCGTGATTGGTGGAGGTGTGAAAGGGATCCTCATCCATGGAGATATGCGAGCTGTTCACAGAGTCATTTGCGGGAAGGGATTAGAGAAGTTGGCTTCCCAGATGGCTCAATGGTAAAGAATTCACCTGCCAAAGCAGGAGACTCAAATTTGATCCCTGAGTCAGGAAGATCCCCTGGAGTGGGAAATGGCAACCCATTGCAGGATTCTTGCCTGGGAAATCCCATGGACAGAAGAGTCTGGTGGGCTACAGTCCAGGGGGTTTCAAAGAGTCGGACACGACTGAGTATTCACACATTAGGAAAGGTGCCTGAGGAAGCACAAGAGAGAATTGGTCTCTATGTTCAAACAAAATGCTTCTCACTGTTGATGGTCAAGGGAAGCCACAACATTTTTGAGTGTATCTGTGTGAGGGGGGAACCTAACTCCAAGTTTGCACTAAATGCCTCCATAGACATTTAGATATAAATTTATTTGGTTAAATTTATTTGGGTGCTGTCATTTGAGGCAGGGGTGAAAGGAATTGAAAGTACAAATTACCACTTATAAGAAATCAAGTCATGGGGATGTAATACACTGCATGTTGACTAGAGTTAATAAAACTGTACTGCATATTTGGAAGTTGCTAAGGAGTTGGTGATGGACAGGGAGGTTGCAAACAGTTGGACATGACTGAGCGACTGAACTGAACTGAAGAGAATAGAGCTTAAAAGTTTTCACCACACAGATAAAACAATTCTGTAACCAAGTATGGTAACAGATATTAACTAGACTTATTAGTTTGATCATTTCATAATATATACAAATATTGAATCATGTGGTACACTTGAAACTAATATATTATTTTGTGTCGGTTATATCTTAACAAAAATAAAATCAGGCCATAATAAGACAAACAAAGAAGTAAATAATATTACAGTACAAAAAGGGAAAACAGTGTACTGGATTAGTACTTTTTAATTACACTGATGCCTTTTTTACACAATAGGAAAGACTCATACCTATGTGTCAGCCTGACACAGTGATGCATAATAATATTGTGGTTTAATAATGAATAAAATAATTTTAATTATATTTTATTTTAAAGGGCTTTAATAAAATATTTTATCACTGAACTAAAATTTGAATTTACCAAACAAAAATATTACACTTTGCAAAAAAGAAAAAATTAAGAGTGGCGATAAGGATAAGTTTAAGTATTTTTCTTAACTTGTCTAGTCTCTGAGAAATTCAGGCATCATGGAATAAAAATCCAGATTTCTAGAACTTGAAAGATATAATAAGAAAGAAGTCACTAAGCCATGTCTTTGTAGAATTTGTCTTGAGATTATGAAGTGTTATAGCAATTGTCCCCAAATATTTGAAGACAGGATGTGGTTGCAATCAGAATCACCAGGGACATTTATTAGACATGCAGATCCTTAAACCCCATTTTCAAAGATTTGAGTTTAGTGAGTCATCAGTAGCTCAGTTCTCTCACTGCTCACTGGAGGAAACTGAGTAGGGAAAATATATTTGTCTTTCCTGATAAATCTCATTAAATTGTTGTTGAGAAAGGCAGAGCATAAATGCATGTGAAATGATGCAGCCAACCCAACACTGAGCCGTGATCTTCCACCTCTAGTCCAGCGTTCTTTCCTGTGCCAGTTTATTTTTGTGTGTGTCCCTTTAGCAAATTTCCTTCCTCTGAAAACTCCTGCTTGTCTAGCTGAAACACCCAATACTTTGAATGTCATATAGTCTTCCCCCTGGAACCTAAAACAGACCTTTGCTCTTGCACTAAACCCTACAGCTCAATCTCTCACTTCATCAAAGCCCGTGCTCAGCCACTAGGCTCATGCATGCCCCTAATACACTGTGACACCTTATTACTATAGTGCTTTTATGAGTTTCAAGGGAAATTACATTTTAAATTATAGCATACAAGTATAATGGAAAATCTAATTGTAGCAATGACAGTTTATTTATCAATCATCTATCATTTTGATTTATAAGGTGCCCAACTTGATTTAAAGGTAGCTAATGTTTAAAAATCTCAAGGCACCCATACAACCAAATACACACTGAAAGCAACAAAGTGAATGATTCCTGCTTTTCTTCAGCTCATCTTTCCCTTACCCAAGGCTAGAGCTAGAAGCACAATGAGGTCAATCCTGGGGAACTGAAAGGCAGCATCTCAGAACCTCTTAATATCAAGTCTCACTGATTATAGAACTTGGCAGAAGTAAAGCATCAGTGTTAACATAGAGTCAGTTTCCTTCATAGTAATATTCCTGTGTGCCAAGTCTGGGTTTCCCAGGTGGCTCAGTGGCAAAGAATCCACCTGCCAAGCAGGAGACACTTGTTCAATCCCTGGGTCGGGAAGATGCCCTGAAGGAAGGCACAGCAACCCACTCCAGTATTCTTGCCTGGAGAATTCCACAGACAGAGGAGCCTGGTGGGCTGTAGTCCATGGGGTCACAAAGGGTCGGACATGACGTAGTGATTGAACAGCAGCAGCAGTCCCAAGTCCATAGAACTTGAGAATTTAGAGGTAGAAGGGACAACCTGATTCCCATACCTCCTTCCATCCTTCTAAGGAGTGTGCCTTTGAGACTCACAAATAGGGGTCGATAGGTATAGGTCAGTAACCCTTCAGTGCAACGCACTCCGTGGTATCATTCCCCATAGCTTTGCTTCAAACCTTTCCTTTCTGCCCGTTCTCCCTGGGTTTTGCTCTAGGCTCTGAGTACCTCTCTGACTCTCAAATTCATCCTTGCTTGAACTGGGTATCACCTTCCCAGTCCTCTGGTCGAGGCCCACAGCTGCCTGGGCTTAACTTTCACATCCCATGGACATATTCTACCTTACACCACACTTCACCTTGTCCTGACCTGCCACTTTATGGTCCCCTCCTGGTTCTGAAAGCTCTGAGTGACCTCACCCCGAAGCAAGACCCCAGGTAAAGCAGGAGAAGTCTTGGGAAGTCTGAGGTCCTGGACTTGCTGTAGCAATGGAATCAAACTCAGTCTTCGCGGTGGAGCTGTGCCTCCAGACCAACTTCAGTGTTCATAGTGGGGCTTTCCAGAGTTCCAGCTCAACTTAGCACATACATACATGCCAGGCACCCAGCTTAACAGTCCTGCCATGAAGGGATTTTCCCAGCCCCAAATTTGTTCAAATTCCAGTCTTCCACCTTCAACAGCAATATTTTTCCCACTGCACCCTTCCCTATTCACCAATTCAGCATATCTCACTTTATTTGCTATATTCAACTACCTTGTTTAGAAAAGACCTTAGGTTCTCTAAACTGTCACTGTGAGAACAGAACTCTCATTTCATTCTTTGGGGCTCTCATATTTATCTACTTCAGAGGAATACAGTCTGCTTCCAAGTATTAGAATGGTTGTCGATAGCAGTCTGATTTCCAAATGCCTTGACCACTCACTAACCATCACTGCTGGAAAAATGCTAACATGGTATGTAAGGACTAATCCTCCTCCCCCAATGAGAGAGACTGAGCTCTAAAAATAACTGATGGCTGAACACCCTCCGTCTTAAGCAGGATGTGAACCCCTCCTGGTGATTCACAACAAAATTCCCCACATTGTATTTCTTGCAGCAAAAAGGTAAAGCTTTGTGAGAATGTGGGGAAATTGGAACTCTTTGCACACTGCCAGCGGGCATTTAAAATGGCTCATGCCTCTCTGCACAATTGTTCAGCAGATCCTCAAAAAGTTAAACATAGAATTACTGTTTGCCCCAGCAATTCCACTGCTAGGTAAAGAACCATTTTGAAAACAGTGCTCAAACAAGTACATGTATACCTATACTCATACTGACCAAAAGGCAATGGGTTGGCCAAAAATTTTGTTTTTTTCATAAGATCATGTGTGGAAACAGACATTTTGGCCAACACAATAGAAACAGCCCAAACATCCATGAACAAGTGAATGTATAAACAAATGGCAGCATGCCCCTGCCATGGAATATTATGCAGCCATGAAAAGGGGTGAAGTACAGACACATCCAACAACATAGATGAGCCTTGAAACAATAAGCTATGTGATAGACGCCAGACACAGAAGGCCGTTCATGGTGCGATATGTGCATGCACTATCAAGAATAAATAAATCCATAGAAGCAGAAGTCAGATGGGTAGCTGCCAGGGAGTCGCGTAGGGAGGTAAGGGATAAAGTTGCTTACTGGGTACAGGTTTCACTTTGGAGTGGTAGAAATGTTTTGGAGCTAGGTATTGAAGTGGGGGCCAAATGCCATGAAACTGTTTGCTTTAAAATGATTGATTTTATATTAGGTGAATTTCAACTCAAATTATTTTTTTAATTAAGCAATAGATGAATTCACTCACCTTATGATAATGAGTTCCAGTGCCAATGTACTTTATAGAGATCCTTTTGCTAGTCTAATTTTCATCTTTCCATCTGTCTGAAGTAGAAGGTGTTTTTAAGTGGCATTAAAACTCGCCCACTGAAGCCAGTGTCTTTCTCAGGCTTTGCACAAACACAAATGCTCCAATCCTAAGTCTTAGAACCTGCCATCTGGATGCAGACCTGGCCAGTGAAGTTTGATCAGCCCACCCACAGGCCCAGGCCTGGGTAGGTAATCGCTGGCCTAGAGGGATGTGCAGGGAGTGAAGGGGAGGTGCTACATCAAAAGCTGGTAGTTGTCCTACTCATAGGAGAAACACAATTATGAAAAAGGGGCTGGGGAACTGAGGTCAACTCTCTGATCTCCTGGATCTTAGATTCTAGTCTGGGACACAGACACTAAACCCAATAGACCAACAACCCAATGAACATGGACGTTAGGCCAGTGCTCTTAACTACCAAAACTTGCTTTCTAGACAAGAAACCAGAATAATGTGGTCAACAGTGGTGGGGGTGGGTGGTGTGAATTAGGTCAGGGAAACCCACTCTGAGGAGGGGACCAAGGTTTGGGCTGAGACCTAAACCTTGGGGAAGAGAGTTCCAGGTGGTGGAACAGAGAGTGCAGAGGCTCAGATGGATGCGTCCCCTGGTGGCCTGTTGCTTCCCTCTCGTGTCTTCTGAAAAGCAAGCCTGTTTCCTCTACTCACAACCCTTTTGACACAAATGTGTTGTTTTCCCCCTCACATGAGCACCCAGAGTCAGTGGAGAACCCACAGTTTAAGGGTTCAGGCCCACAAGACCAACCCCACAATCACAAGTAGTGAGTCTCCAGGTTACTAGAATCTGCCCAAAAGAAAAAAGAAAGAGGAAGTCGTTCAGTCGTATCTGACTCTTTGCGGAGACTGTAGCCTGCCAGGCTCCTCTGTCCATGGAATTCTCCAGGCCAGACTACTGGAGCGGGTAGCCAATCCCATCTCCAGGGGTTCTTTCCAACCCAGGGATCGAACTCAGGTCTCCCACATTGCAGGCAGATTCTTAACTGTCTGAGCCACCAGGGAAGCCCAAGAATACTGGAGTGCGTAGCCTAACCCTTCTCCAGCGGATCTTCCCAACCCAGAAATCAAACTGGGGTCTCCTGTGTTGCAGGCTGATTCTCTACCAGCAAAGCTACCAGGGAAGCCCAGCATTCTGCCCAGCGTGGCCTCAACCCAGGATTCCCAGTACCCCGCCATGGGTTTGATAATTTGCTATAAAGGCTCACAGAACTCGGGGAAACACTTTCTACACCAATACTGTTTCCTCTAAGGGACGCAACTCAGGAAGAGTCCACTAGAAGAGAGGCACAGGGCCTGGTGTGAGGGTTAACAGGCATGGACATTCATGCTCTCTTTGGGTACACTGCCCTCCCGGCACATTGATGTCAACCAACCCAGAAACTCTTCCAACCCCAATATTTGGGCATGATTGATTAAGTCATTAACCATGGGCAATTAACTCAATCTCCAGCTCTCTCCCATTCCCAGAGGTTGTGGGGGAGAGCTTAAAGTTCTAATCTTCTAATCATTCCATGGTCTTTCTGACCAGCTCTCACCCCAAAGCTTCCTGGGGACCCCAGCCTCTGGTCATTTTAGTAACACAAAAAGATACTCATCACTCCAAGGATTCCCAGGGTCTTATAAGCTCTTATATCAGGAACCAGGGACTCAGATCAAATACCATAACTAAAGATGCTCCTGGGCTACCCAGGTGACTCAGTGGTAAAGAATCTGCTGCCCCATGCAGGAGACGCAAGTTCAATCCTTAGGTCGGGAAGATGCATCGGAGAAGGAAATGGCAACCCACTCCAGTATTCTTGCCTGGAAAATCCCATGGACAGAGGAGCCTGGTGGGCTACAGTCCATGAGGTCCCAAAGAGTCAGACACGACTGAGCTACTGAACAACAAAAGCAGGGGAGTCAGTGCCTTCACAGCAGCTACAGAGCCAGTGATCCCGGACACAGGGGCCCTCAGTGGTTCAGAGACAGGGCTGGCAGGTGCACGAGGGTCTGAACAGCACCGGAAGGGGCTTCACTAGAAGGGAGGGCAGGCATGGTGATCTGAGCCAGCCTAGAATGTTCTCCCCTTGCAGGCTGCATGTAGCCTGACCCCCACATCGGTGAGAGAGGGGGACACCAAGTGATCCAGGAAAGACCTTTAAACATGACCCTTGCTTCTGGGTTCCGTGGTTTTCATCTTCACAGCAGCAGTCAAACAAATGCTAGGCCCAAGGCAGCAGCAGCAAACCCTATTTTCCCAGATTTCTGTGTGGTGTTCTTATTTTAACCAAATCAGGCCATCTAGTTGGAAATAGCCTCAATGTCACATCAGATCTCGGCTGGAACGTTTTCACTGTTCCTGGGCGTGAGGCAACACCCCTCAGCTGTTGATAGGGAGCAGGAAGCTCGGGGCGGGGCTGGAGGGCCTGGCATTTCAGAACCAGCCTCAGGCCACCTGTGCAGACATGCAGCTGCTCTGAGATGCATCAGCTCAGGCACACAAAGGCGCCTGTCTTTAGAACAGACTTCTCCATTGGAAAACTCGAGGGAGACCCTGACCCCCAAATGCCTTCCCAGGAACCCCATCTGCTAGGCTGTGCTTCTTCTCATGGTTTCTGAAATCACCTCCATGAATTCTGCCTGGATGACTCTCTTCAAACCATCTGCTCTCTCACCTGCATCAGCTCACCTTTATCCGTCCGCACCAAGAGGATCCCAACCCAGAAATCTATGTCCTCATTTTTTAACTGCCATTTGAAAAAACCAGTAATGAGATAAAAGGGTTCTTAATTAGACTATTTCTCAAACTTAGAAATAAGAAACTTCTCAGAAGCAAGAAGCTTATTTAACTACGTTCTTGAGCCCTTTGTTTAATATTAGATGTATCATTTATTGGGCTTCCCTGGTGGCTCAGAGGATAAAGACTCTGTCTCCAATGTAGGAGACCCAGGTTCTATTCCTGGGTTGGGAAGATCCCCTGGAGGAGGGAGGGCATTGCAACCTACTCCAGTATTCTTGTCTGGAAAATACCATGGACAGAGAGCCTGGTGGGCTACAGTCCATGGGGTCACAAAAGAGTTTTAGTTGTGGCATGTGGGATCTAAGTTTGACCAGGGATCAAATCCACACCTCCCACTGGAAGGCAGATTCTTAACCAGTGGACCACCAGGAAAGTCCCAGCAATGCCACTTTTATTTTAACTGGGTCATGAATAGGTCTCAAAACCTTCATTTTCCCATCTCTAAAATGGGACAAGTCATGACCCCTCCATGAGTTGACAATAAGGTCTAAAGAGATCAAGGCATGTCAAAGAGCCAGCCTAGTAGGGTACAGGACATGGGACAAGCTTGATAAATGTCATCTCCCTTCTCTCTAATTCCACGCTCCTCACTGGACAAGACCAGATAGGTCTGCTGAGAATCTGAGGGTGTCTCCTCCTCAGAGGAAGTGGAGGGACCTGCACAGCAGGCCTGGACAGGTAAGCCATGCAAAAGAGGTGGGGGCCATTAGGAGATAATTGACTGGGGAGGGGACCCACAGAGCACAAGGTGAGCCACAGGGCACTTTACATATCAATAAGGTCGATTATCAGGGGATGTCGGCTTCCTTGGTGTTGCTATTAACCTATATTGCTCTTATTAACCTTTCAGATGAAAAATCTTTCAAAAATAATTATATTAAAGCATAATTCTCTGCGAGTTTAAAATATGTGAATGTTCCATTTCAGTACTCCTGTGTCACGAGATAATGAACACCTGATTGTCCGGCTACCGCGAGGAGGTTTTTAATCAGAATCCTCTCCCTTCTCTGCTGCAGGCTCTCAGATCAGTCCTGGGAGGAGGGGAAGCGCATCTGGGGAATGTTTAAGGGCAGGACTGAGACAGAGGAAACAGATTTTGAGGAGAAACAAAGGGCCATCCAAGTCAGGGTGTGTCCTGGGGTCCTGGGAAGGACGTGGGAGGGGACTCTACCCAGTGATGCTGAGAAATGGAATATTTGCTGCCATATCAATAAACAAAGATGCCACAGTCACCAGCAATTGCAGCCACTGTGGATGTGAGCTGGTGAGCCCTGAGGAAGCTCAGAAAGGAAAGAATGCCTGCAATCTAGCATCCATCAGACTGCAGTCACGCTGTCTGGAGTGAGGCTTGAGGAACTCAGGATGTGAAAACAAGATACTGGGCCCAGATTGCTAAGGTGCATATGAAAGGAATGATTTCAGAGAGCCCAGACTCTTGCATCTTCCCATCTTCCTGTACATAGAAAAGCCACTGAATTCCTTAATTTGGGTTATAGGGTTTTCTTTAATTAACAATAAGTTATTGATGTTCAGATTACCTGCCCTTTGTCGCAAAGCTTCTACATGACCTGACTCCGCCCCTCACCACCTCAAGGCATTTCTCCCAGAGCTATTTGAGACTCTGTCTCCTAGTTCGAGCACCTAAAAATTCCCACCAAATAAAACATAATTCTCAACTTTTAGGTTGTGAACATTTTTAAAATCCACTATACCCCCAAACTTATACTGGACTCTTTTTTTTTAAACAGAGGACACAATTTGGTTTCACACTGAGAGATCAGAAGTCAAGAGTGATCCCTGTAGAAACAGAGAACTAATTGGCTACTCACACATATTAATTCTGAATATATATTGGAAGGACTGATGCTGAGGCTGAAGCTCCGATAATTTGGCCACCTGATGCGAAGAGCCGACTTACTGGAAAAGGTCCTGATGTTGGGAAAGATTGAAGGTAGGACGGGAAGGGAGTAACAGAGGATGAGATGGTTGGATGACATCACTGACTCAAGGACATGAGTTTGAGTGAAGCCCAGGAGATGGTAAAGGACAGGGAAGTCCATGGGGTCACAAAGAGTCGGAGGTGATGAGAGACTGAACAACAACACGGAGTGTGCCAGGAGCTGATTCCGTGATGGGCAGTGCAAGTGAGGGAAACCAAGGTGCCAGCCACCTAAGCAGGGGTCAGCGGGTCGCATGTTGGAGNTTTGGCCACCTGATGCGAAGAGCCGACTTACTGGAAAAGGTCCTGATGTTGGGAAAGATTGAAGGTAGGATGGGAAGGGAGTAACAGAGGATGAGATGGTTGGATGACATCATTGACTCAAGGACATGAGTTTGAGTGAAGTCCAGGAGATGGTAAAGGACAGGGAAGTCCATGGGGTCACAAAGAGTCGGAGGTGATGAAAGACTGAACAACAACACGGAGTGTGCCAGGAGCTGATTCCGTGACGGGCAGTGCAAGTGAGGGAAACCAAGGTGCCAGCCACCTAAGCAGGGGTCAGCGGGTCGCATGTTGGAGGACCAGGAAAGAGTGGAGACAGGACCAGATAGGAAGGATGGCGGGTGGACGTGTTTGGACAAAACGGATTGACTTCACCCATTCCTGTAACTGCCATAGATAGAGACGGGACACAGATGCCCGGCCTGGGAGTCAACCAGCCCCCGAGCTGAGCCGTCACCCACCGGCCATTTCCCACATGCAGCCTCTGCTTGGCCGTGTGCTCACAGCTGCAGCGTCAGCAGCCTCTACGGTCCAAGAAGCACCATTTCAGGGGCTGCTTCGTGCCTGACAGTTTGTTGCAGAAATCACTACTTGAGAAACGAAGCACCATACTCGGAGAGTTGGAGAACTCAGGTATATTACGCTGGTGGGCCCAGAGGACTTAACATTTTAAGCTCTGAGCCCTGAACAAAGGGGATACAGAGCTTTTATACATGGACAGGCATGATTAAGCAGGTTTGTGGGATTGCAGGGGCTAGGGCGATTGCAGGAGAAGGCAATGGCACCCCACTCCAGTACTCTTGCCTGGAAAACCCCATGGACGGAGGAGCCTGGTAGGCTGCAGTCCAGGGGGTCGCTAAGAGCCGGACACGACTGAGNAGTGCAAGTGAGGGAAACCAAGGTGCCAGCCACCTAAGCAGGGGTCAGCGGGTCGCATGTTGGAGGACCAGGAAAGAGTGGAGACAGGACCAGATAGGAAGGATGGCGGGTGGACGTGTTTGGACAAAACGGATTGACTTCACCCATTCCTGTAACTGCCATAGATAGAGACGGGACACAGATGCCCGGCCTGGGAGTCAACCAGCCCCCGAGCTGAGCCGTCACCCACCGGCCATTTCCCACATGCAGCCTCTGCTTGGCCGTGTGCTCACAGCTGCAGCGTCAGCAGCCTCTACGGTCCAAGAAGCACCATTTCAGGGGCTGCTTCGTGCCTGACAGTTTGTTGCAGAAATCACTACTTGAGAAACGAAGCACCATACTCGGAGAGTTGGAGAACTCAGGTATATTACGCTGGTGGGCCCAGAGGACTTAACATTTTAAGCTCTGAGCCCTGAACAAAGGGGATACAGAGCTTTTATACATGGACAGGCATGATTAAGCAGGTGTGTGGGATTGCAGGGGCTAGGGCGATTGCAGGAGAAGGCAATGGCACCCCACTCCAGTACTCTTGCCTGGAAAACCCCATGGACGGAGGAGCCTGGTAGGCTGCAGTCCAGGGGGTCGCTAAGAGCCGGACACGACTGAGTGACTTCACTTTCCCTTTTCACTTTCATGCATTGGAGAAGGAAATGGCAACCCACTCCAGTGTTCTTGCCTGGAGAATCCCAGGGACGGGGGAGCCTGGTGGGCTGCCATCTATGGGGTTGCCCAGAGTTGGACACAACTGAAGCGACTTAGCAGCAGCAGCAACAGCAGGGCAATTCAAAAAAACAGGACAAGGGTGAGTGAGATGAGCTCCAGTTTCTAATATTGTGAGTCCCCACTTTCTGAGACCTATGTGATCTAGACTATGCAGTGAGCAAGCTGAGTTACAGAGGCAGAAAGAGCAGGAAGTTCTGTAAAAATTTTAACTTTTTCTCTTCAAGTTGAGATGCTGGCTTTCTTTCCCCTCCCCAGCTTCCATTCACCACAAGAGATTAACCTGTGCCCCTGAGACTTTAGAGCTTCTAGAACAAAGCCTGGTACACAGAGTCCTCAGTGTCACCTCGTCTGCAGGGGAGAGTGAACGTGAACATGTGAGGTGGACTCAAGAAACCTCTGAGGGTTTGGACTTTAAGCACAAACTCAAAGTAGGTGCTGGCCACTTTCCATCCTAAATCTGCCAACATCAGATTTAGTCCCTAATTTCTCAGGGTTCCCCCTGCAACCAAGAAGCACCTTTCCAACTTCCTCACGTGAAGTCAGTGGGAAATGGGGTTCCCTTCACATTCCAGGCACCCACTCATATTCACTTAACTCACAGTCTTCATGGAGTAAATGGAGGGAAATTATTGCCCCTAAACACAGGCCAGAGAGATGGACATGGGTGTCAGCAAAGTGAGGAACAACTCTAGACCCAGGTCATACCAAGCATATGCGATGGTTACTAACCTCAACCCATTTCACAGATGAGAAAACTGAGTCAGGGAGAGGTTAAAGAACTTACCTAAGATCATGCAGCTGACCTTGGAGTAGCAGAACCAAGATTCCCATCCAGGCTTTTGGCTCTCAGAGTCTATCTTGGTTATTAACATTTTTTTTTAGCCATTATTCTCTACTATGTAGATATGGAGGGTTGATAATTTAGTTCACAAGTATAGGCAAGTCAAGGGCAAACCAAAGCAAGGACTCTTGGATGAAAGAGAATTTCAGGTGACTGGATGTGACCTCACTACAAGCCCTGTGGTCATAACATGTGCCAGGAAATACTGGTAACCAAGAAAGCTAAACAGCGGGGTTGAGAAAGGGACTATGATCTTGGCAAGCAGTCGTCTCAGTTCAGGCAAGAATCATGTGGCAGTTTCAAAGATAAGGTTGTCTTATGAACCAGGCTTTATCTCAAGGTTGTTGTTTCTTGTTTTACTCATGTCCTACTCTTGGCGACCTTATGGACTGCACCCCTGAGCATTCTCCAGGCAAGAATACTGGAGTGGGTTGCTCTTGAATCCTCCAAGGAATCTTCCCAACCCAGGGATGGAACCCCTGTCTCCTGTCTCCTGCATTGCAGGCAGACTCTTATCTGCATGTAGATAAGCTATCAGGAAAGCCTTATCTCAAGGTAGATGCCCAGAAAATAAGAGGCCAATTCTTCCTTATGAACTAAGTTGGGGATATTAGGGTGACAGAATACCCAGAGTTTCTTAGAGCTGAAAGATCCAGAAGGCAAACCAGGCAAATACCAGGTCTTCCAAGGACAAACCTGGTAAAGCTTCATACTGTCTCCAAGCCAAACGGGAGAGCCTGCCTTTCAGAGAGGCAGTATGCATAGTGGCTGGAACACACACTCTAGCTTCCCAGCTGGCTTCCCAGCTCCTGGCTTCCCAGCTCCTCCACTTACTAGCTGTGTGTCCTCAGGCAAACTGCTGAACCTTTCTGAGCCTCATTTTCATCACTGGACTAAACAGACTGCTGGGAAGATTAAATAGGTTAACACAGACAAGACTTAGTTCCATTAATGCCCTCTACATGGTCAGCACTAAATCCACCTGGGAAGAACACTACTTGTTCAAGAACAACTGCAAAAAACAACAACAACAACAACAACATTTAATGGAAGAGAAGAAAGAAAGTGTTGATCACTTAGTCTTGTCTGACTCTTTGCGACTCTTTGCAACCCCACGGCCTCTAGCCCACCAGGCTCCTCTGTCCATGGAATTTTCCAGGCAAGAATACTGGAGTGGGTTGCCTTTCCCCTCTCCAGGGGAGCTTCCTGACTTGGGGATCAGAGCTCGAGTCTCCCACATTGCAGGCAGATTCTTTACCACCTGAGCCACTAATGGAAGAGAGAGAAGGGGAAAAATACCAAATTCACACCAGTGCCATCTCACCTGCAGAGGCAACAGTGGGTTCCAAACACTTCCCACCATGAAAAGTCCTGGACATATTAAGAACTAAGTGATCAAATGGGAAAATAATATCTGTCCCGGGGACTTGTAAGGATTACAGATAATGTAGACTGAAGCTGACAAACCCAGACGCCTTCAGGAGTCTGAAGAGACCTCAGTACACGAGGACCACATCTCCTGCATGGTTGTGCAAGCATCCTCTGAAAGGCTTGTTAAAAGCAAGGGTTGCTGAGCCCCCAGAGATTCTGAGTCATGAGGGTGGAGGGTGGGGGCTGTTGCCTAGAAACCTCTACCAATTTCTAGGTGATGCTCCAATGCTGCTGGTTCCCAACCACCGTTTGAGAACCACTGGCATAGAACGTGAGCTGGTGAAACTGTGGAGCACTGAATACTGCCAGGTAGCAATGTGGCTTCCAATGATCAAATCTACATGTTTGAAAGAAAAGTCATACATTTGGACTTCTTTGTGCTATAACCGGTTACCTAAAAGAGTCCAGATGAAACATGGCGGCAATGAGCGACTCCAAGTAGAATATTCAGGAAGGATGACAACAAGGGAAGAAGTGGTCTGGGTCTGTGCAGGTGATGACAATGGCAGGAAAGGAGTCAGCAAACTAGGAGGTAAAGTGGGAAGCGGATCAGATTTAGGACTTAGATGCTCTGCCACTGTTATAATGCCAGGGAAGTTGAGCAGCTTGTGTTTTTGTCTGAATTTAGAAGCAAGTCTTCTTGAAGAGAGTATGTAAATGTGATAAGAGGGAGGGAAAAAAAAAAAAACCCAAAAAACTCTGAAAGCTGTAGATAACATTCTAATAAAAAGAAAGAGGGGGCTGGGTGGGTGGAGAACCAAAGATGGTTCAGAGACAGACAGAGATTATGGGAAACAGGAGTTAGCATTCTAACAAAGCACACCTGTCAACTTTTAATGAGAATTTCTGGGGCAACACATTAGGGATCTCAGAGAGCCAGGCTGCATTAACAATTTCTTTTTCTTTAAATTCTGGTTTCTTTTCCTTTTTTTCCAAAAAAGACTTTCTGAGAACCATGGAACGCTAGAGACTCAAAAACACCCCTAGAGTTCCAGAAACATGCTTTCATTTATACAGGTTTCCATGAATAGCACTTGCTAATGAAATTCTCTAATTGTTCATGATATTAAATAGGAATACACATTTCATTTCCACTGGAACATTTCCATCAAACCAATAATACCAGGTTTTTTTTTTTTAACATTAAAAAAATTAATTTATTTTAATTGAAGGCTACTTTACGATATTATGGTGGTTTTTTACCATACATCAACATGAAACAGCCACAGACACCAGGCTTTTTAAATGACGATGCCATTTCCCACTGTTTTTATGAGAAGCATTACCCTTATGACAATCAAGGTCTTTGTGATTTTAATATAAGATGTTAAAATTAATGTTTTTTTCCCCAAAACAAAAGTTCAGGAAAGAGAATTTGTCCATATTTTGCTAATCAATTCATTCAAATACACAGAAATCTCTATTTTGTACAGGCTTTTTAAAAAATTTGCAGCATTTAGACCTGCCAGAACTAAAATCCAATGATTTCTACTTATCATTCTAGCTGAGCAATTTGATTAAAATCAGTTCTCTACTAGCTGAATTCAAAGTCCAAACTATTCAATGTCTATTTTAAAATGGGGGCTGGTGAATGTTTCTTAGCAAGGATTTTGTTTGCCTTACATGCTTTATTATCAGTTTGGTTTGAAGGTAGATTTTAGGAGTTTCCTTTCAGAAGTGGGACCGAAGGCAGGCCCAAGAGACAATGTCCTAAAGCTCAATCGGGCAGCTATTGGAAAGTCAAACGCAAATCAGGCAGCTGTTTGAAAGGGTCTAAGAATTTGATATTCACTAGTTATAGGAAACGGCCAATGATCATTCCTCCAGGTATCGGAGGAAATTTGAAGGGTGAAAAACTCAATTATGCTCAGTATTCATCAACAGATAAANATGGACTGGTTGGATCTCCTTGCAGTCCAAGGGATTCTCAAGAGTCTTCTCTAACACCACAGTTCAAAAGCATCAATTCTTCGGCGCTCAGCCTTCTTCACAGTCCAACTCTCACATCCATACATGACCACAGGAAAAACCAGAGCCTTGACTAGACAGATCTTTGCTGGCAAAGTAATGTCTCTGCTTTTGAATATACTATCTAGGTTGGTCATAACTTTTCTTCCAAGTAGTAAGTGTCTTTTAATTTCATGGCTGCAGTCACCATCTGCAGTGATTTTGGAGCCCCCCCAAAAAAGAGTCTGACACTGTTTCCACTGTTTCCCCATCTATTTCCCATGAAGTGATGGGACCAGATGCCATGATCTTCTTTTTCTGAATGTTGAGCTTTAAGCCAACTTTTTCACTCTCCACTTTCACTTTCATCAAGAGGCTTTTAGTTCCTAAACCCTATACTCCAATATTTTTAAATCCAAGGACACAATGACTGTTTTCATAAGAATAAGATTCCCAGTGGTTTTCCCATCCTTAACATTCATTTTCATGCCACCTTCATCAGCTGTCCTGGACACTTCCATCTCATGGAACGTTCTCCATGCCAAGTCGCGAGGCCTTCAGCATAGGCCATAAACCCAAATCATAGCCACAGGCGCCACTTGCCTTGGCAGTATCCGTATTCTCCTTTCTTCCCGGGACTCAGGTGTTGGTAGGTAAAGTCCTTGAGAACACCACCCCCTGGCCCTCAGTCTCCTAAGACACCATGGTTCACAGCAATGCTTCTCCCTCTTCCTGCATAGTTTAAAAAATGATAACCCTCACAATAAAAGATGGAAAATGTCACCAAGCAGCAAAGGTCGTCAGGCTCCAGGAATTCGGCGCATCTTCAACTTTTTTTTTGGTTAACTCCATCATTTAGTGAAAGTTTAGGGGAGGAGAAGTGACTGGGGCACCAGGGCTCAAAGGGGGCTCAAAGGGTTCTTTACTTTCACAGTGAAGAGACTCAAGTGATGCAAAACAGACATGGTTCTCATTCTGGTTGTACCAGTTGCAAGCAGGACAACTTCGGGAGGACAACCACAGCCCCTCTTTGTTGTTATGTAATATTCAGCAAAATGAAGAACAGGATCATTGCCTCCTAAGGTCACTGTTCAAGGGAACAAGAGTGTCCTTGTGATGGACCTCAAGCGCTCTATATGGAAGTTGTTGTTGTCATTCAGTCACTAAGCCACGTCTGACTCTTTGCAACCCTAAGGACTGCAACATGCCAGGCTTCCCTGTCCTCCACTATCTCCCAAAGTTTGCCCAAGTTCAGGTCCATTGAGTTGGTGATGCTATCTAATCATCTCATCTTCTTGTACCCTCTTGTCCTTTTGTCTTCAGTGCATGCAAGAGATGCTTACAAAGGCAATTCTTTTTTTTTTTTGTATCCACTTATCTTTTAAGTAGGAGCAGCAAGCAGTAAAACGTGCCATCTCTTGGGCTTTCCAGGTGACCCAGTGGTAAAGAATCTGCCTGCCAGTGTAGGAGATGTGGGCTCAATCCCTGGGTACAGAAGATGCCCTGGAGGAGGAAATGGCAACCCACTCCAGTATTCTTGCCTGGAATATTCCACAGACAGAGGAGCCTGGCGGGCTACAGTCCGTGGGGTCACAAAGAGTTGGACATGACTGAGCACATCAGTGTTACTTGGAAGCCAGATTTTGGAACTAAATTATGGATCCATCATTTGCCTGTGCTATTGCATCTTCCTGAGCTGTGACTTTCTTGCCCACGAATGGGAAATTTGAGGCTCACCTCACTTTGCTGGCATGGCAAGGGCACAGAGTGGGCATTTATTCTTTTCTCCTTTGAGTTCTCATCTTAGCTCTGGTTTGTATTTCTATGTAACCTTGGGAGAATTATCTAACCTTTCTGGATCTGAATTTTCCTACTCATAAGACTAGGGGATTTGACAAGATTCCCTTTGAATTTCTTTCCAACTCTTACATTCTGTGATTCTGTGACTTTGAGCCGCCCAGGGGATATGGTAATGGGTTACATTACACAAAAGGTTTGGATGTAATATGAGCTGTAACAACTGGCTTCCAGCAAACTCCCCCGTTCTTCCCAGTAGATTTCCCTATTGTTCTGAGTATAATGAATAATCCAACACCACACATGCTCTATCTGAGCCCTGCCCGTGTCCACACTCAGGGCCAGCCGGAGGCAACATAGTAAAGCTGAAGGATGCTGTCAGCATCTCCCCTTTCCCTGGCAATGCCCCTGCCCAGGTGAATGTATTCGGTTACTCTGATATCACCCACTGAGGCCGATATCTCATGCTCCGATTACTCCCTGCTCCCACAGCAGATTCAGAATTCCCCATCCTTCTGTTCCATTCCTTTGGGACCCAGTGTGTGCTGCCTGTTGGGGCTTTCCCAGTGGCTCAGAGGTAAAGAATTCACCTGAAGTACAGGAGCTGCAGAAGACTTGGGCTCGATCCCTGGGTTGGGAAGATCCCTTGGAGAAGGGCATGGCAACTCATTCCAGTATTCTTGCCTGGGAAATCCCATGAACAATGGAGTCTGGAGGGCGCTACAGTCCATGGGGTCACGAAGTGTCGGACATGATCAAAGCGACTGAGCATCTGCACGTGCTTCTGGTTGATATGATGAAATGATTCATTGAAGTACGTATCACTTGCTTTAAAAGATACGAAGGTGAACAGGACAGAGTACTTCTCCTCCAGAGCTGCAAACTTAACACACAGTTATCAACTGGAAAATATCAAGTCCAAAAATGAATTGCCTTCTTTCAGGAAAGGAAGAGAATATTACTCCATGAAGTTAAGAGAGGTCTTTGGAAAGGTGGCATGTGAGCTGAACTTCAGGTGTAGGTAGAATCTGGTAGGCAGTGATGGAGAATGAGAGCATGACGAGCAGATAAAAAAATACAAACAAAAATATTAAGTCAGAAAGGATACCATGAGTTTCAGAAACTGAGGATAATCCGATTTGGCTGGGTTGCATGAAAAGAAGCAATGAGGTTTGCAAGGCTGGTTGAAACCCTATCATGAAGTTCCAAGGAAGTCTAATCAAGGCTTTTTCCCATAGATAATGGGGAGTTATTGAAAGTCAGGGGGCAAGGGCATGGGTGGGGAGCAGGGGTGGAGGGGCAGGTTAGACAATTTCTGTAAGAAGCTTAAGCTTCTGTTTGGGAGGATTGAAGTAGAAACCTGGGAAGTAGGAAGCAGATTAGAGGACCTGTAAGTGACCAGGAGAGAGATGAGGAGATCTGAGACTCAAGAAGCAGCCAGGAAAAAGGAGACAGAAGTGTTAGAGGGAGAATCAACCAGCCTGGGCTATGATGACATAATGGGGCAAAATATGTTAAAAAAAGACATGCAGAGAATCAAATGCTTGATGACCCAAAACACAGAAAGGAGAAGTCAGGCAGAAGACTGGCTTTGGGTGGGAAGACCATGAATTAGGTTTGCCAGACATTGAGTGTCGATGACTTTGGGGGGAACCAGGCGGGGTATGTAGATCTGAAATCAAAAGAGGAACTGGGCTGAAAGCCCAGAGTGGA
This sequence comes from Neotragus pygmaeus, assembly GCA_006410875.1. Lineage (NCBI taxonomy): Eukaryota > Metazoa > Chordata > Mammalia > Artiodactyla > Bovidae > Neotragus > Neotragus pygmaeus. Next base: position 306,341 of record SJYV01021741.1, on the reverse strand, counting down.
ACGTCAGCTGAACAGAATGAAGTCAGGAGACAGGCTAAGTTCTAAAATGTGCGTTACGAGAGAAGGGATGGGTGCTAAGTGCCGAGGTTTGGGGAAAGCTACACAGGTGAGACAGAAGGAAGAAAAGGAGTCTGAGGAGGGTGTGGGCACGTGTTCAGGTCAGCCCCATGGAAGAGCAGGAGGCAAGGGAATTCCTGGAACTGTCCTGGTTGGTGAGTCTGCTCCCAGGTGTGTCTCCACTTTCCTGCAGAAATACTGCCTTCTCCTGTGGCTCCTGGGTTCCCCTGCTGGTGGCAGTGACTCAGGACAGGCAGCCATGCCACGCCTCTCCTGGGAGGCTCAGCCCTGCTCTGGCTCAGATGCGTGCCCCAGCCTTTCCCAGCATCTTTGTCAGCCCCCATAGAACAGCTCTGAGTACGCCCCTATAGAACAGTTTTAGACACAGTTTCCTTCTAAGGGAATCCCTTCTAGAAGAACACAGCTTTGTCTATAGGAAGAACTCAGTCAGTGCCCACAAGGAGTAGATGCGGTGCTGCACAGAATATTCACGAGCAGATGGGAAGAAAGCATCTAGGGTGAGCAGAAGCTACTCTGCACAACAGAAAGGGAAGAACGGGGAACCCCAGAGAGCAAGCCGAAACACGGAGGCTGAGGTCCTGAGATAGGAGCACAAGGGTTAGTCGCTCAGTTGTGTCTGACTCTTTGGAATCCCATGGACTATAGCCCACCAGGCTCCTCTGTCCATGGGATTCTCTAGGTGAGAATACTGGAGTGGTATCTCCATGCCCTCCTCCAGGGCACCCTCTCAATCCAGGGATCGGACCTGATCTCTTGCACTGCAGGCAGATTCTTTGCCACCTGAGCCACCAGGGAAGCCCTGAAATGGGAGTGGGAACGAGGACGAGGAATGTACATGCTGCAACAAGTCTGGAGGCAGGGGGAGAACACTTTTAAGAATTGATATTACATGGAGGAACCTTAAATGCATATCACCAAGTGAAAGATGCCAACCTGAAAAGGCTACACACTGCACAATTCCAACCATATGACATTCTGGAAAAGACTAAACTATGGAGACAGTAAAAGGATCAGTGGTTGCCAGTAGTCAGGTGAGGGCAGAGGGTACACAAGCAAGGCACAGAGGATTTCCAGGGAAGAGAACCTGTTCTTTACAGTAATACAGTGGTGGATACATGTCATTATCCATTTGTCCAAACCCATAAATGTACAACATCGAGAGTGAACAGTAATGTAAACTATGGACCTTGGGTGATAATGACATGTCAATGTAGGTTCATCAAGTGCAATAAAGGTGCCACTCAGGTGCTGGGTGTTTATGGAGGGGAAAGGCTAGATGAGGGGAGGGGCATGTGGGAACTCTGACTTTCTGTTTAATGGTGCCGGGAACCTAGAACAGCTCCCCCAAATAAAAATCTATGTAAAAGGAAAAAAAATGATATTGCTTCCTTGCAATACCTGTTGACACTGCTGCTGTGCAGACCTCTCTTCAGCCAATTCTTTCTTCCCTGTCTCCCAACCCTCTCCCACCAAGACCTTATCAGAGTACACAGAAGCCAAAACATCCTTAGCAGACATGGATTTCTTTTTCTTTACCATGTGAGAAACTGGTGAAGAGACTCAATTTGAGGCACAGAGCTCATCTTCACAAGCCCAGGATCCAGAGGGGGCCAAGAGAGATCAAGCCTTGGGAGAAGTTATGGAAACTGGAGAGAGAAGTCTGGATTTTCTCCAACGCTGGAATCGGAAGGGTGAGGCCCTTTTATCCAGACCTCAAGCCCAGGGGGTCTCCACTGACAGGCTCATGCTGCCTGGAAGGCCCCAGCTTGGCCATGTTCATCACAGCTACATCTTGTAACTGCTGTGATTCCGGAGAACAGGCTGGAGTAGAGGAAAGGGCATCCCGTGAACTGGGAATAGACAGACTAGTCTCTAATCTAAGCTCTGCCACGGCCGCCAGCTTTGACCTTGACCAAGCACTCGGCTCTCATGATCCTCTCTGCTCTAGAATTCTACATTCCTAAATCAGGACTTCTGCCCTTGTTTGACTTGTCCGAGAGAGAAATATCATTAGTAACCAAGAGAAGCAGAAGGCAGTCAGTGGGGTTCCCAATCACCTGTGTTATTGAATCTCAACCTGTACAGCATTTCCCTCCAGAAACATGGGGCCCTCTTAGCCTCGGGGATCACCAAGTGGCAAACACAGGCCCTGCCTGCCCGCCCCAGAGGGCTGACAGAGCTCCGGTTCTCCCCAGGTTGCCGCAGCATACAGTCCTCTGCAGCACGAGGCAGCTGCCCAGCCAGCAGTGCAGGAAAATGCCCAGCAGCCCTCTGTGAGGCCCCGGGTAGCCCCGTAAGCACTGCACCTGGTGAAATGGTCTTCCCTGACTTTTATTCATCTGTCCAGGGCCCCCTGAGGTCAGCGATGTTTAAACAGCAGTGGCGGTTGAACCTGCTCACCAGGCCAGCTCACTCATCTAACTCCGCTCCCCTGCCCCCAGGGCCACAGTCTTCTTCAGTCATGGCCGAACTGCCACGTGAGCAACAGGTGAACGGCAAGGTGTGCAAATATTTGGCTTCATCCACGATCAAATAAATCATTTTTCCTTTCCCTGAGCTCTAGGAAAACCCAGCAAAGCTCCTAGACCTGCCCAGGAGTGAAGACTTATACACATAAAACACATCCTGCTTGAAGGAAACTCCAGGCTGTAGAAAGAGTCCATTTTCCCACACACACAAATTACAGCTGGGATCTCAACACCTTGCTTTTCCAGATATACACCTTCGCAAAGCATGTCAGCCTGTGCAGAGCAATAGATGAAGTGATACAGGGAAATAAAATACCTTTACATGATGAGTTAACGTGAGGGTTCATTTCCAAATTAGCTCTGTCGTATTTATTCGGGCCCATGTCTGCCGTGTGGGAGCCAGNAGTGCATTTTCTTGGCAAAACTCTATTAGTCTTTGCCCTGCTTCATTCTGCATTCCAAGGCAAAATTTGCCTGTTACTTCAGGTGTTTCTTGACTTCCTACTTTAGCATTCCAGTCCCCTATAATGAAAAGGACATCTTTTTTGGGTGTTTTAGTTCTAAAAGTTCTTGTAGGCCTTCATAAAACCATTCAGCTTCAGCTTCTTCAGCATTACTCATTGGGGCTTAGACTTGGATAACTGTGATATTGAATGGTTTGCCTTGGAGATGAAAAGAGATCATTCTGTCATTTTTGAGATTGCATCCAAGTAGTGCATTTTGGACTCTTGTTGACTATGATGGCTACTCCATTTCTTCTGAGGGATTTTTGGCCACAGGTAAATAACAGGGAGGGAGCACAGTCCCAGGCATCAACAGAAAATTGGATTAAAGATTTACTGAGCATGGCCCCGTCCATCAGAACAAGACCCAATTTCCACCTCAGTCAGTCTCTCCCATGAGAAAGCTTCCATAAATCTTTTATCCTTCTCCATTAGAGGGCAGACAGACTGAAAACCACAATCACAGAAAGCTAACAATCTGATCACATGGACCACAACCTCATCTAACTCAATGAAACCATGAGCCAAGCCGTGTAGGGCCACCTAAGATGGACAGGTCATGGTGGAGAGTTCTGACAAAACATGGTCCACTGGAGAAGGAAATGACAAACCACTTCAGTAGTCTTACCTTGAGAACCTCATGAACAGTATGAAAAGGCAAAAAGATAGAACACCGAAAGATGAACCCCCCAGGTTGGTAGGTGCCCAATATGCTACTGGAGAAGAGTGGAGAATAACTCCAGAAAGAATGAAGGGACACAGCCACACAGATACAACTGAGTTGTGGGTGTGAATGGTGCTGAAAGTAAAGTCCAATGCTGTAGAGAGCAATATTGCATAGGAACCTGGAATGTTAGGTCCATGAGTCAAGGCAAATTGGAAGTGGTCAAACAAGAGATGGCAAGAGTGAACATCAATATTTTAGGAATCAGCAAACTAAAATGGACTGGAATGGGTGTATTTAACTCAGATGACCATTATATCTACTACTGTGGGCAAGAATACCTTAGAAGAAATGGAGTAGCCATCATAGTCAACAAGAGTCCGAAATGCAGTACTTGANTATATATATATATATATATATATATATATATATTATAATGGAATGTTACTCAGCCATAAAAAAGAACAATCAATTGACCTTGAGATTATCATACTAAGTAGAATTAAATAATTTTAAATACTAAATTTTTCTTTAAAATATTTAAATTAGTCTTTATAAATACTTACATTTTGCTTAAATTATTTATTATTTTATTAATTATTAAATGGTCTTATTGTAGGTGTTAAAATATAGGAGTGAAATGGGAACTTTTTTCCTCTACCTGTTGTAGAAATAAGCACTCTTGATTATGATAACTGCTTAAAGAAAAGAAAGAAAATGAAGTCAGTCATGTATGACTCTTTGCAACCCCACGGACTATAGCCTACCACACTCCTCTGTCCATGGGATTTTCCAGGCAAGAGTTCTAGAGTGGGTTGCCATTTCCTTCTCCAGGGGATTTTCCCGACACAGGGATCGAACCCAGGTCTCCCACACTGTATACAGACGCTTTACGGTCTGAGCCACCAGGAAAGTCCATGATAACTGCTTGGTGAGCACTGAATTAGAACAAGAGCTAGGATAAGTGACTCTTGTCCTCATGCTAAGTTGACAAATCTTTCTGCTATGGAAAGTTTTATTATTTTGAGTCAGTTTANACTCCGCTCCCCTGCCCCCAGGGCCACAGTCTTCTTCAGTCATGGCCGAACTGCCACGTGAGCAACAGGTGAACGGCAAGGTGTGCAAATATTTGGCTTCATCCACGATCAAATAAATCATTTTTCCTTTCCCTGAGCTCTAGGAAAACCCAGCAAAGCTCCTAGACCTGCCCAGGAGTGAAGACTTATACACATAAAACATACCCTGCTTGAAGGAAACTCCAGGCTGTAGAAAGAGTCCATTTTCCCACACACACAAATTACAGCTGGGATCTCAACACCTTGCTTTTCCAGATATACACCTTCGCAAAGCATGTCAGCCTGTGCAGAGCAATAGATGAAGTGATACAGGGAAATAAAATACCTTTACATGATGAGTTAACGTGAGGGTTCATTTCCAAATTAGCTCTGTCGTATTTATTCGGGCCCATGTCTGCCGTGTGGGAGCCAGTCAAGGCTTTCTTGGTTTTCAGAAAGTCCTGGGTCCTGGATCTTCAGCAGTTGTTACAGCCCCTGAAGGGCAACCAAGGCCAGCTTTCCTGTGACACCCAGGCGGGCATAGGAAGCCCTGCTATGCTTCTCACATAGCATTCCGGATCCCAGAGCCTCATTTTTTATTTTTTTTTTTGCTTTTAAAGTTTATTTACAAAGGGCACTGCTACATATGCATGCACATGTGCTAAGTCGCTTCAGTCATGAACTACTCTCTGCAACCCTAGGGACTGCAGCCCACTAGGCTCCTCTGTCCATGGGATTCTCCAGGCAAGAATACTGGAGTAGGTTGCCATGCCTTCCTCCATGGGATCTTCTCGACCCAGGGATCGAACCAGTGTCTCTTGTGTCTCTGGCATTGGCAGGTATGTTCTTTACCACCAGCACTACCTGGGAAGCCCCACCTGGAGCCTGCTTTTAATTCCTTCCAAAGGACACTAGACAAGCCTGGAAACAAAGGGGAAACACTTAGTCAAATTGCTTTGTGGGCTTCATCTTTACCAGTTTCCTAAGATGACTTACTCCAAGAAAATCCCAGTGTTGTCTATTTCTTGCAGACACCTCTGATTGAGTGGGTTTGTGTATTTTGGTGCCGTCTCCTACTCCCGTTTGAATACACAAGGCAGAGACTATGTGGGAATTCATGTACTTTGTGTGATTCTTTAAAAAAAATCTCAGCTCATCCTGTTTTCCCAAATGGATAGTGCCAGCCTGCTGCCTCAGCTACCTCCCTCTCCTCCCCTTCCTCCTTGTGGACTCTCGTTTAGAAGGAAATGGCAACAATCCACTACCAAACAGACATCAACACATCTGGATCCAGCCTAGATGTGGGTAGCCCAACATAATGAAACCACCCACCAAAGCAAGACTCCCCACCCTGGACTCGAGTCTGGTCCATGATCGCTGCATCAGGGATAAACAACATCTTCCCTCGGGTAGTGGTCTTGGAACACTGTTTACCCCTTCCTCAGCCATCCTCCATCCTGACTCTCTAGCATCCTCAAACAGACACTGCTATTTGGGGTGTTCAGATTGCTTTATTATAAGGAGACATATAGGACGCCAGGCCATAGCCTTCCTTCTCATATGAGTTCAATCACCAGTTTCTTAGGACCAGCACTCTGGAAAAGAGAAGAGTCCTCTCTCTCTGAAACACTGACATTCAGCCAGGCTTGCACACTTAAAACGGCATTGCCCTGGGACTTCCCTGGCAGCCAGGTGGCAGGGACTCAATGCTTTCACTGCAGCAGGTGCAGGTTCAATCTCTGGTTCGGGAACTAAGATCTCTAATACCATACCCCCAAAATTAAAAAATGCATTGCCCTGTCTTTCTACGGCACCATCCCTGTGATCAATCCATCGGAGTTGAGTTTCTGGATCTTTCTCTGACTGGATTCATGCTCCTCCACCAACTCTCTTCATGCTCTGCTTTCTCTACTCCCTTACCCTGGTTTCCTCCAAATGTTTCCTTGGGCACCTCATGTCCACCCCTGAGTCAGTGAGGCTCCCTGTCTTCTTCCCTTTCAACTTCCTTCTAAGTCGTTACAGAGAGACCAGGCCCCAAACACATATTGGCTTGTTCCCCTCTCCTTCCAAATGAAAACTCTTAAAACATTCATTGCACTACTGAAGTCCCGGTTCCTCAACAATGCCAATTTCCCGCTTCTAAATGAACTTAACTTTGTTAATATTAGTGGGCACAAGCTAAAACAGGCTGATGAGCCATGCAGACCATCACCTCCCTGGACTGGCACTCTGCTCCTATTAATATGGTCAATGTGGCACGGGTTTCTTCAGGAGCTGATCAGCTGATGGCCTACACTGAGCTTGAGGCTTCTGTTAAGTCAGTTCATCCATCAAAGACAAGCTTGCTGACATCTTTTTCAATGACATCCAACCTCTCTGTAGAAGTGAGCAGAGAGATTAGATCCCAAAAGGCAGCTCAGAGATGTCTCCTGACAGCGCTGGGTCAGAAATCAATTTTAATCTCTCATCTATAATTTCAGGGTGAAGCAGCCCTTAGATGACTCCAGCCTCATTAGCAAAGCAAATGACACAGGTCCCCCAAGCATCTGAGCTGCTTACTTTCCTATGATGACAAAGACAATTGGCATTAAAGAGTTTCAAGGAAAGGTGCTAGAGCAATAGAGTGCTAAAAACATCTCTCTCAAAACTATATTCACGAAAACTGAAGAAGCGCTAGAGGTTTACCCAGGTTTCCAGTGGAGTGAAAAGACCACGGATCTCATAATTAAAAGACGTGGATTGACTTCCCGGCCCTAGTACAGTGAAAGCCGTGTCAGGGGCACTTAATCCCTCTTGGCCTCAAATCCTTTATCTATAGCTGGATCATATCTGCTTCGTAGGGCCGTGTGAGAACCAGGAATGATGAAAGCCCCTGACCCAGTGATAACCACGCGGCAGACGGTGACCATTAGCATTATCTAAGCCAGCCTTCAGGGACTTTTCAGGCTGCATTAGTGGTAAAGAGCCTGTCTGCCAGTGTAGGAGACGCGGGTTCAATCCTTAGGTCAGGTAGATCCCATGCAGCAGGAAACTGGAACCCCACACCAGTATTCTTGCCTGGGAAATCCCATGGACAGAGGAGGTTGGCGGGCTACAGTTCAGGGTGTTGCAGAGTCGGACACGACTGAGCACACACACAAGCCAGCCTTCAATCTGGGCAATAACTTACCTCTGTGATATCCATAGTCAACAACAACAACAACAACAAAAAACCTCTTTCAGAGCTTCTAGTCATTAACTCACACCTGTCATTTCTTAAGGTTTCTGGAAATCCGTTTTCCTGAACCAGTCACACAGCTCTGGCAGGGGCCGCCGTGCCCTCAATATTACAAATGACAAGGCAGCTGGTCACCTCCCCCCAGGTTCCCATCACCTGTGCATCCTCCGACAATGCCCATTCATCTTCCTTAAGTCCAGCAGCTCCCCACTCGCTTCCCCCGCCATCTGAGCTGCGAAACTGCCAACAAGGCAGATCAAGAATTCATGACAAAGAACCTGGCTTCTGGGAGTTTCCAGACTATAAAACAGTTCAGCTCCCATTATTCATGTGATCCGTGCAGCCCAGGGTAAAATCAGCGAGGTAAGCGGCGATTCTCTTGGACTATGGATTTGATTTGTCCACGAAGGAGCCACAGACGAAGAAACTTCACTGGGAGAGGGATTCCAATAAGGATTTGATGGGAGAGCCGTAATCAGATTCTAATCAAAGCACCACAGGTATAGTTGCCCCCTCTGTGGTATGCTTCTGACTTGTCTCACCATCCAGATAAACCAACCCAAAGCAAAAGGCTTCTCCAAGGCTGACCCTGAAAGCACACAGGAGATCCACTCATCTAGGCTTCCCAGTGGTAAAGAATGGGACTGCCAATGCAGAAGACATAAGAGATGTGGATTCGATCCCTGGGTCAGGAAGATTCCCTGGAGGAGGGCATGGGAACTCACTCCAGTATACTTGCCTGAGAATCCCCTGGACAGAGGAACCTGTGTCTTATACAGCCCCTGTGTGGGCTACAGCAGAAAGGGTCTCAGAGTCAGACACAACTGAAGCAACTTAGCACACACGTACCACTTTTTCAGCCTAAATGTGAATCTTCATTAAATGTTAACATTTTTTAGGACCTGACACATTTTGCTTGACCAGCATTTCCACCTCTAGATAAAGTATGTAAATAAGTCCAGCAGTCACTCTTCGCTTCTCACTTTCCCTTATCTCTTACATCCAGTCCATCAGCAAGCAATGTACTCCTTATTCCCAAATGACATTCCACGGATGCCACTTCTCATCACCCACCTCAACCTCCGTGGCCTGGGAGCATCTCTCCGGCTGAGTGCAGTGGTCTCAGTGCAGTGCTCACGNTTATCTCTTACATCCAGTCCATCAGCAAGCAATGTACTCCTTATTCCCAAATGACATTCCACGGATGCCACTTCTCATCACCCACCTCCACCTCCGTGGCCTGGGAGCATCTCTCCGGCTGAGTGCAGTGGTCTCAGTGCAGTGCTCACGAGAAGTAATGTTGCCCCAGATAAAACAGCCAGCGGCCTAGGAGACTGGGGATCAAAGCAACAGTTATCACGGTCTGTTTGTCGAGTTACTGGGTCAGAAGATACATGACTAGGTGCTAAATGTCCATCTCCCTCTCGATGCAGCAAGTGCTACAAGGGAAGGAACTGTGTCTCTGTTCACTTCTGAATCCCCAGGACTCTGCAAATACCTGCTACTGAATAACAACAACAACAGTAATAATAGCTAACATGATGGAAACTGACTGTGGAGTGTTAGCACATGTTTCTACTGGTGAGGGCTCAGATCTATTCAAAGGGTGAGCTGACGGATGAATAACAAGAATGATGAGAGAATGCTGGACGGTAGCAAGGTCCAGCTCACGAGGTCACAGGTCACCGAAGAGGGATGGCTCCATCCAGAAGGCAATGGGCGAGGGCATCACAGCGGGCGGGGGTTAAGGCAGAGGGTGAAAGGGTTTGCAGTTCTCTTTGAAAAGTTCACTCTGGCTGCTACACAGAGAATGGATTGGAGCAAAGTCAGAGGGGAGTAGGGACCCCAGTGGTATGCCATGCAAGATGAAGAATGGGTGATGCTGGAATGGTGGAGAAAGGCAAGCGCTCTCAGAGCTAGTTTTTTGGTTTTTTTTTAATTGATTGATTATCTAATTGGCTGCACTGGGTCTTAGGTGCAACACACAGGATGTTCGATCTTCATGTGGCATTTGGGAATCTTTGTTGCTGCATGTGTGATCTAGCTCCCTGACCAGGGATGGAACCCGGGACCCCTGTGCTGGGAGAGAGGAGTCTTAGCCACTGGACCACCAGGGAAATCCCAGAGCTGAGTTTTTAAAAGGAAGAAGATGGTGGATGCCATATGCCATAGATCAAAATACGAATAGTTCCCATTAGATAAAAAAAGCTGACATTTTTTGAGAGTTTGTTCTGTGCCACATATTATTTTCAGTGTTATACCAATTAGCTAATGCAATCCCCCAAACAAATCTATCAGACAGACATGATAATTATACTCAGGTACCCAGTCATGACTGAGCGACTTTCATTTTCACTTTTCACCCAGTCAATACCCACATTCTAACTGAGCTATCTTCCCAGACTGACCTCTAGTTATGACTTCTGCCTCTCAAAATACACACAATCCTTTCCTTCATGAATCTGTGGTCCTACACAGGCTTTCCTGGTGGCTCAGAGGGTAAAGAATCTACCTGCACTGCAGGAGATCCAGGTTTGATCCCTGGGTTGAGAAGATCCCCTGAAGAAGGGAATGGCTACCCACTCCAGTATTCTTGCCCGGAGAATTCCAAGGACAGAGGAGCCTGGCAGGCTACAGTCCATAGGGTTGCAAAGATCAGCCAGCGGGAGAGATAAAGGATCTGGAGAATGAAAAGAACTGAGACCAGTAGATAGGACCAGCTTCAGGACTATGAACTCAGGTGCTCCCAAAACTGAGAAGGGCTTGCAACTCAAAACATGATTCCTTAGTTGAATGCACAGCTGTTGCTCTCTAGAGATTCTGAATGACTTTTGAACCAGGGTCTGGCCCCCTACTTTCATTTTGCACCCAGCCCCATCCATGGTGTAGCCAGTCCTGCCAGTGGATACAAATTTCAGGCAGCAGATTTCNTGAATGCACAGCTGTTGCTCTCTAGAGATTCTGAATGACTTTTGAACCAGGGTCTGGCCCCCTACTTTCATTTTGCACCCAGCCCCATCCATGGTGTAGCCAGTCCTGCCAGTGGATACAAATTTCAGGCAGCAGATTTCAGACCCACCTGGAGAAACCTTTCTTCCTTCATGCAGAGTGACTAAATTGCCTTCAATTTCAACATTCCCCTTCGGTGCATATATTCACCCAGATGCTGGACAACCACATTGCAGAGATGTTATAGAAATAATTTACTCTTAGAGTAGAGGGTTCGACTAGATCATCTCCCCAGAATCATCCACATGATTCAGAGTAATGATAGCATCTCAGATTACAGTCAATTGCCTCCAGTGACTTGTCCTTTATGGCTGTGGATTTTAACCAGGAGTACCGACCAGAATCACTTGGCTGAGAGTTTTGTCAGTTTTTTTTTCCCAAGATAAATGTGTCCAGGCTCTACTTGAAACACTGAATCCAAATCTTTAAGAGTGGGACAGGAGTGCAGATATCTAGAAAGGCTCTCCTGGCGATTTTTAAAGGCACCCCTGCTTCCCAGGTGGTTCAGTGGTAAAGAATCTTCCTGCAAGAAATGCAGGGGAGACTCCCAGGAGGAGGAAATGGCAACCCACTCTAGTATTCCTGTCTGGAGAATACCAAGGACAGAGGAGCCTGGTAGGCTCCAGTCCATGGAGTTGCAAAGACTCAGACACCACTTAGGGACTAAGCATACTGTTTAAAGACCACTGCTAAAACAGAAGCCATCTCTGGCTCCTGTCCATCTAGACCCCATTTAAAAGGGGCATCACACTTTGCTCAATGAGAAGGGAGTATTTGGCCCAGATCCCAACGGGAAGTTCATCAGTTCTTAGGTCTTTCATTCTGCAGTAAAAGTACAACTATGCTGAAACTCCCCTTCCTCTAACATCTCAACTATCCAATACTCTAAACGACTCAATAAAACAGAAAATGGCCCCTAAACTTAAAAGGAAGATAGACTCAAAGACAGAGCATGTTTGATCAGTGCCCCCCTTCACCACCTCATTGCCTGAAAGAGCCAGCGAACCCTCTGCTTTATCATCCTATAGGCCTTTCCATCTTCTCAAGTTTCTTCTTTATAATAACGTCCTCCCATAGTGGGAAAGATTAGAGATCTCTTCAAGAAAATTAGAGATACCAAGGGAACATTTCATGCAAAGAACATTCAATAAAAGACAGAAACAGTATGGACCTAACAGAAGCAGAAGATATTAAGAAGAGGTGGCAAGAATACNTCCCTACACCAGGTTACTGTCAATCCAGGCCTCTGCAGGAAACCCTTAAACACTCACAGGCAGGCCTCGCCCAGTCTCTTGTGGGGTCATTGGTCCTTTCCCCTGGGTCCTGGTTCACACAAGGTTTTGCTTGTGCCCTCCAAAATTCTCTATTTCCTTCAGTCCTCTGGAAGTTCTGTAATCAAATTCTGCTGTCCTTCAAAATCAGTTTCCCTGGGTATTCCCAGTCCCTTTGCTTTATCCCCAGGTTGGGAAGTCTGATGTGGGGCCTAGAATCTCTGCAAAAGTGTGAGAACTTCTCTGATATTTTTATTTTCCAGCTTGTGAGTCATTCACCTGGGGGGTGTGGGATTTTATTTCAACCTGATTACATCTCTCCTAGCATCTTGTTGTGGCTTCTCCTTTGACATTAGATGTAGTGAATCTTTCTTTGGTACGTTCCAACATCCTCAATTGTTTTTCAAAACCTAGTTCCAATTTTGGTGTTCTTGCAGGAGAAGATGAGGGCACATCTGTCTACTCTGCTATCTTGGTTGTCATCAGAAAGCTTGCATAGGCCTCTTATTCTCCTCTCTCAGAGAGCAAACAGAAGAAGAAAGAAATACAATCCTACAGGCTCCAGAACAAAAGCCACAGTCACAGAAAGCTAAATAAAATGATCACGTGGATCACAGTTTTGTGTAACTCAATGAAGCTATGAACCATGCCATGCAGAGCCACCCAAGATGCATGGGTCATGGTGGGGAGTTCTAAAAAAAATTGTAGTCCTCTGGAGAAGAGAATGGCAAACCATGTCTGTAGTCTTGCTTCAAGAACCCCATGAACAGTATAAAAAGTCAAAAAGAAAAGATGCTGGAAGATGAGCACCCCAGGTATGAAGGTATCCAAAATACTACTGGGTGGGAAAGAACAGAGAACAATCACTAATAGCTCTGAGAGAATGAAATGGCTGGGCCAAAGCAGAATGACACTCAGTTGTGGATGTATCTGTTGGTGAAAGTAAAGTTTGATGCTGTAAAAACAATATTGTCTAGGAACCTGGAATGTTAGGTTCATGAATCAAGGTAAATTGAGTTCAGTTCAGTCACTCAGTAGTGTCTGACTCTGTGACCCCATGAATTGCAGCACGTCAGGCCTTCCTGTAAATGACCCACACCTGGAGTTCACGCAACCTCATGTGCATCCAGTTGGTGATGCCATCCAGCCATCTCATCCTCTGTCGTCCCCTTCTCCT
>SJYV01021741.1:261059-291110 GCA_006410875.1 Neotragus pygmaeus | reverse complement strand
TTTCTTGGGGATGATTTTGATTCCTGTCTTCTGTACAATGTCACAAACCTCCACCCATCGTTCATCAGGGACTCTGTCTATCAGATCTGGTCCCTTCAATTTATTTCTCACTTCCACTGTATAATCATAAGAGATTTGATTTAGGTCATACCTGAATAGTCTAGTGATTTTCCCTACTTTCTTCAATTTAAGTCTGAATTTTCCAATAAAGATTTTGTGGTCTGAACCATAGTCAGCTCCCAGTCTTGTTTTTGCTGACTGCATAGAGCTTCTCCATCTTTGGCTGCAAAGAATATAATCAATCTAGTTTCAGTGTTGACCATCTGGTGATGTCCATGTGTAGAGTCTTCTCTTGTGTTGTTGGAAGAAGGTGTTCGACATAGTCAAATAGGAGGTGACAAAGTGAACTTTGACATTTTAGGAATCAGCAAAGTAAAATAAACAAGAATTGGTGAATTAAATCAGATAATCATTCTATAAACTGTAGGCAAGAACCCCTTAGAAGAAACGGGGTAGTCGTCACAGTGAATGGAACACTACAAAATGAAGAACTTGGGTGCATTCTCAGAAACAATAGAATGATCTTGATTCATTTCCATGGCAAATCATGCAGCATCACAGTAATCCAAGTCTATGCCCCAACCACTGTTGGGAGGAAGCTGAAGTTGACCAGTTCTGTGTTGACCTATAAGATTTTATAGAACTAACAACAAAATAAGATATCCTTTTTACCATAGGAGACTGGAATGCAAAAGTAGGAAGTCAAGAGATACCTGAAGTAACAGGCAAGTTGGCCTTGGAGTACAAAATGAAGCAGGGCAAAGGCTAACTGAGTTTTGCCAAGAGAACACACTGGTCATAGGAAACAGCCTCTTCCTATAACACAAGAGATGACTCTACCCATGGACATTACAAAGTGGTCAATACTAAAATCAGATTGATTGCATTCTTTGCAGCCAATGATGGAGAAGCTCTATACCATCAGCAAAACAAGACTTGAAGCTACCGTGGCTCAGATCATGAGCTCCTTATTGCAAAATCCAGTCTTAAATTGAAGAAAGTAGAATTAATTTGATCTATGTATAACCTGAATCAAAACCCTTATGATTATACAGTGGAAGTGACAAATAGATTCAAGGGATTAGATCTGGTAGACAGAGTGCATGAAGAACTATGAACAGAGGTTGGTAACATTGTACAGGAGGTGGTGACCAAAACAATTCCAAAGGGAGAAAAAAAAATACAAGAAGCTGAATGATTGTCTGAGGAGGCTTTATAAATAGCTGAGAAAAGAAGAGAAGCAAAATTCAAAGGAGGAGGGGAGTGATATACCCAACTGAATGCAGTATTCCAGAGATAGCAAGGAGAGATAAGAAGGCCTTCTTAAGCAAGCAAAGCAAGGAAATAGAGGAAAATAATAGAATGGGAAAGACTAGACATCACTTCAAGAATTTTGAGATACCAAGGCAAGATTTCATGTAAAGATGGGCAAAATAAAGGATAGAAATGATAAAGATCTAACAGAAGCAGAAGATACTAAGAAGAGGTGGCAAGAATACAGAGAACTATATTAAAATGATCTTAATGACCCAGATGACCACAATGATGTTATCACTTACCTAGAGCCAGACATCCTGGAGTACAAAGTCAAGTGGGCCTTAGGAAGCAGCACTACGAGCAAAATTAGTGGAGGTGATGGAAATCCTTCTGTACCGTTTCAAATCCTAAAAGATGATGCTGTTACAGTGCTGCACTCATAATGGCAGCAATTAGGAAAGCTCAAGACTGGAAAAGGTCAGTTTTCATTCTAATCACAAAGAAAGGCAATGCCAAAGAATGTTCAAACTACTGTACAGTTGTGCTAATTTCACACGCTAGCAAAGTATATGCTCAAAATCCCTCAAGCTCTCCTTCAGCTTAAGTGAACCAAGATCCTCTGGATGTACAAGCTGGATTTGGAAAAGGCAGAGGAACCAGAGATCAAATTGACAACATCTGTGGGATCATAGAAAAAGCAAGGAAATTCCACAAAAGCAACTACTTCTGCTTCACTGACTATGCTAAAGCCTTTGACTGTATGGGTCATAGCAAACTGTGAAAAATTCTTGTGGAGATGAGAATACCAGATAACCTTACATATCTCCTAAGAAACTGGTTATTCAGGTCAAGGAAGAACAGTTAGAATCAGACATGGAGCTATGGACTGGTTCAAAATTGGGAAAGGAGTACTTCAAGACTGTATATTGTCACCCTGCTTATTCAACTTCAATGCAGAGTACATCATGTGAAATGGGCTAGATGAAGCTCAACCAGGAATCAAGATTGCTGGGAGGAATATCAACAACCTCAGATATGCAGATGATACCATTCTAAAGGCAGAAAACAAAGAGGAACTAAAGAGTCCCTTGATGAGGACAAAAAAAAAAAGAGTGAAAGAGCTGGCTTGAAACTCACATTCAAAAAAGGAAGTTCATGGCATCTGGTCCCATCACTTCATGCCAAACAGATAGGGAAAAAGTATAAACAGTGACAGACTTTGTTTTCTTGGACTCCAAAATCACTGAGGATAATGACTGCAGACATGAAATTTTAAGACTCTTGCTTCTTGGAAGAAAAGCTATGACAAACCTAGACAATGTATTAAAAAGCAGAGACATCACTTTGCCAACAAAGGTTCGTATAGTCAGTTATGGTTTTTCCATTAGTCGTGTATGGATGTGAGAGTTGGACCATAAAGAAGGCTGCTGCCAAAGAATTAATCCTTTCTAATTGTGCTGGAGAAGGATCTTGAGAGCCTTGGAAAGCAGGGAGATCAGTCAATCCTAAAGGAAATCATCCCTGAATATTCATTGGAAGGACTGATACTGAAACTGAAACTCCAGTGCTTTGGCCACTTGATGTGAAGAACTGACTCATTGGAAAAGACCCTGATGCTGGAGAAGATTGAGGGCAGAAGAGAAGGAGGTGGTAGAGAATGAGATGGTTGGATGATATCATGGACTCAACTGACATGAATTTGAGGAACTCTGGAAGATAGTGAAGGACAAGGAAGCCTAGTGTGCTGTAGTCTGCTACTGCTAAGTCACTTCAATTGTGTCACTCTGGGACCCCATAGATGGCAGCCCACCAGGTTCCCCAGTCCCTGGCATTCTCCAGGCAAGAACACTGGAGTGGGTTGTGCTGTAGAGTGGCAAAGAGCCAGACACCAGTTAGTGACTCAGCAATAACAACCAGTGTCCAAAGAATTTAGGTTCTTAGTTTAGTCTTAGTTTTTGAAATGCTTATTTACTGAAAATGTCTCTAGTGTTTGGACTTTACTAATTCTTTTTTTGAAGGTCCTCATTGCTACAGTCCTACAGAGCTTACTCTCCCTTCACACCACCCCTGTACCACATTTGTTCTCTTCCTTTCTTAGTTAAAAAGAAAAAAAAAAAAAGACAAGAAAAACAACTTCTTGAGTGTAGGAGCATTTGATGAGTCAAGGTGCTGTGGATATAGTGATATATCTGACATTGCCTTTCTTGTTATTAATGGGATTCTAATTAGAGCAATCAGTTTTAATTAGTATGCTGCTGTGTAGCAATCTAATAAAATACTGTGTCTAGGAAAATTGATCTGGCCCTGATGCTAATTACTCTTCTAGACTCTAAGCTTTATAAAAATAAGAATTGATTGCTTCTATGCAACCTGTGTTTTTCCTCCTTTCCTTTGTCTTCTCTGGCTTTCTTATATACAGAGTTTTCTACTTAAGTTGTCACCTTAGTTCATATTGTGTTTTCTTTCTCTATTTGTGCCAAACCTTGGATTTAGTGTAACCTGAAAAGACCATGGCTTCATCACTTGTCAGAGAAACTGGTCCCCAGTTAAACTTTTCTTCTTGGGAATGTAACAGATCAGAGCCTCATAATCTTAAAGGCCTGCTTAGAGTTAAGGCTGACAGGGTTAGTCTCAGGTTAGCCTCCACATAAATCAGAGTCAGAGAGATTTGGGGCTGTGGCTGAAATCAGAGAAGACAGTAACAATAACATTAGAAAAGAAAAACCTTAATCATTTTCATGTGGGATGTGCTACTGCTGTTTTCTCAAAGCAGCATGGCATTTTTAAGGTTAAATAAATTACTTCCAATAATCAAGTGGCTGGTTCATATTTTCCTAGCTTCTATTTAACTTTAAAATCAAAAAAATCTGAGATAACTGATGTTTTCTTTTAGCTATAAGGTACTGCTGCTGCTGCTGCTGCTAAGTCGCTTCAGTCATGTCCGACTCTGTGCGACCCCATAAACAGCAGCCCACCAGGCTCCCCCGTCCCTGGGATTCTCCAGGCAAGAACACTGGAGTGGGTTGCCATTTCCTTCTCCAAGTTATAAGGTACATGGACTACAAATCTCAAAGGCTGCCAAATTTTTAGATGCATTTTTAGCTCATTAACTGTGTCTCCAGGCTTTTTATGAAATTGCTGTTGGAAACAAAATTTACACATGTCATCCTACCTAATAATAATTTGAATTCTATTTTTCTCCATTTCTTTTAAACACAATTAATTGTAATAATGTTTTAAATTCAAGGGCAAAGTGAGAGATTTCTTGATCTTCATAAAAGTTTTTTTTTTTTTTTTTTTGTTATGTTAGCATAACCAGTCTTCAAACATTGATGATCTTCATTAACAGTCTAAATTTGTTTTGGGGGTTGGTCCTCAAGAAGTGAGTAGCTCTAAAATTTCATGAAATTCCTAGTAAAAGTCTTATGAGGTTATTGGTCACACATGCATGACTTCATGCATGTTTGTCTTTAAGAATTCATTCAATTTTACCTTGTGAGGTTAAAGGAAAGTTAAATTGAAGTGGTACTGAATCCTTAGATCAGCGTGTTTCACACTGTGATAAGACACTTCCATGAACTATTTGTTATCCGTGCATAATTGGGTTTCCCTGGTAGCTCAGAGGGTAAAGCATCTGCCGGCAATGTAGGAGACCTGGGTTCGATCCCTGGGTCAGAAAGATCCCCTGGAGAAGAAAACAGCAACCCACTCCAATACTCTTGCCTGGAAAATTCCATGGATGGAGGAGTCTGGTAGGCTGCAATCCATGGGATCACGAAGAGTTGGACACAACTGAGCAACTTCACTGGTTCATAATTGTTACTGAAAGAGTGTGGTGGGTCTGCCTGCTTGCCGCTCAAAAGCCAATAAACAGTCCACGTTGGTGGAAAGGAAACTTAGCTTTATTTCAAATGCCAGCAACTGATGGGGGAGGGTGGCAGACATCTGTCCAAAGCTCAACTCCTCTCCTGCCCATGACAAGGAGGAAGTGAGAGCATTTATAGACAGATTTGGGGGTGGGGGTGGTTTAGGTGCAGAAACAGCACAGTCATCTCTAACAGTCATCTTCAAGTTGGTCATCAGTGGTCTGACCAGCATCATCTTGGTTGTTTTAGGTACAATTACTCTTCAGTTCTGGGGTGCACTTATTCCCATTTATTTGCAATCAATTCTCAGAATTGTGGCAACTCAAGTCCTGAGTACAGTCTGGTCATCATGGAGTGAACTCTTCCACCTGGAGTTTTAGTATCTATAAGATAACTCACAAAATATGGCTCAGAGNTCGAACCCAGCACCTGTGCTCCACAGGAGAAGCCCCCACCTTGAGAGGCCCCAGCACCGCAATGAAGAGTGGCCCCCGCTCGCTACAACTAGAGAAAGGCTGCACAGCAGCGAAGACTCAGCACGGCGAAAAGTTAATCAATTTTAAAAGAAACAAATAGATATTTTAAAGGGTCAAATATATATATCTTTTAAATATATATATATTTAAAGACTCCTTGAGTCTAATCCATTCACTGACATGGGTGAGACTGCCCTACCCTAGAATGTTACAATTCTCTGCTTCTTTTCATGTTCTCATACCTACAGTGCACACACACACATGTATGCACACACATACACATGTATGCACACATGTCCACATGTATGCACACACATGTACACCACATCCCAACTATGTTTAACAGAGCTATGAAGGACCCTGGTTTCACACACTGCACACCTGCACTACTCACCAAGACAGACCCTCAGAGAAACCTCTCCATTTTTCTCCCAACAACCCAACAGCTATTTCCCAAACCTTGGCACCCATCACTACCCAGTAGCAAGGTGGCCACTCAGGGCTGTTTGACATATTACTCCCGGGGCCAGGGCCACATGCATCACTGAGGCAACCAGCACCTTCACTGCAATCCTGTTCCTTGATGCCTGTCCTGTGGTCATTACCCTTAACCATGTCAACAGTATTCACAACCCCAAGCCTGAATTAACTCTCGAGGGAGCCTGCCCCCAGGGACTGGAGCAGTCACGCCATAACTCAGCCTGAGCACCCACAGTCTGAACTGAATTCTCCCCACCAGTAGGGAGGGCTTCCAGAAAACCAGAAAGAAAAAAGGGATTGGCCTTTCAATCCATGAAGCTGTTGTACCAGCCTGATGCCAATATGGCCAGATGGACAGTAAAAAAACTTGCCTGTCATGTGGTCATTTGGGGCCACACGTCATATCAAGGAATAACAATTATCCAAAATTACCTGCTGTCATGGAAAACTGAGGGACAAGTAGAGCAGCCACTTGGTGAATATCTGCCCTCCTGATGCACTGGGCTGGACCCCTCACCACTGACCTCTGACCCTCCGGAGAAGCAGCACACGAGTAACTTTTAGTGCTCTGATTTTATACATAAGAAAAGCAGGTTCAGAGACTAACTTGGCCAGCACCCTGATCACGGACTTCCCAACCTCAGAACTGTAAGAAATAAATGTCTATTGTTTAAGTGAGGTTATGGCTAGTGCAAGCAGTGAGTTACCTGGGACCAAAGCTAAAAATGGGACTTTCTTATAGAGAATTTCGGAGAGGGCTAAATGAAGTCAGAGAAATGAGCAAGAATAAGCAATTTGAATTGCACGATCAGTACGTGGCCAAAGTGAGGTTTTTTTGAACCCATGACTATTATAGTGGACAAAATAATGTCCCTAAAAGACACTTACATCCTAGTTCCTGAAACCTGTGACTATGTTCCCATAGCAATTATGCACCAGAAGGTGGAAATCTTAGGAGGCCACCTTGGAATTCTGCCTACCACAAACATCCATTAGCATACATCAGCTGAGTTCACCAACTTGACTCCATGCTCTACCTACTACAGATTGTCTTTCTAGGTGAATCACAAACAACTTTACAGAGAAAACCACCCAAACTCGTATTGACCTGCCTGTCTCCAAAAGCCAGTCCATACCGAAATCTCCCTCCATTTTCTCTCTGTGATCACAGCCTTTTACATGCACCCTGCTGGAAACCGAATAATGTTAAGAGCTAACTTGTCAGTAAAGAAGCTGCCTGCAATGCAGGAGAACCGGGTTCAATCCATAGGTTGGGAAGATCCCTGGAGAAGTAAACGGCAACCCACTCAAGTGTTCTTGCTTGGAGAATTCCATGGACAGAGGAACCTGGAGGACTATAGTCCATGGGGTCACAAAAAGTCAGACACAGCTGAGTGACTAACACAGCAACAACAACAAAAGATATAATGACAACAAACCTTGTTTGGAGCACTAGGTACTGGTCTAAGAAGCATGTACTGGCACAAATCTCTGAAGTGAGTATTAATACCTCTCCAATTTTTCAGGTGATAAAGTTGAGCCAAGGAGAGGTTAAGGAACACAATAACTCTTACCCATGGAGCAGAGTTGGGGCTTCCCAAGTGGTGCCAGTGGTAAAGAACTCACTAGCCAATGCTGGAGACATAAGAGACTTGGGGTTCCATCCCTGGGTGGGGGAAGATCCCCTGGAGGAGGGCATGGCAACCCACTCCAGTATTCTTGCTTGGAGAATCCCATGGACAGNCAAGTGGTGCCAGTGGTAAAGAACTCACTAGCCAATGCTGGAGACATAAGAGACTTGGGGTTCCATCCCTGGGTGGGGGAAGATCCCCTGGAGGAGGGCATGGCAACCCACTCCAGTATTCTTGCTTGGAGAATCCCATGGACAGAGGAGCCCAGAGGGCTACAGTGCATATGGTCACAAAGAGCTGGACACTACTGAAGTGACTTAGCACACACATATGCAGGGAGCAGAGTTAGGTTTATAAAGCAGGTCATGGGACTTCACTGGGGATGCAAAAGAGTTGGACGTGACTTAGCAACTATAACAACACCACCAAACATGGACAGGAAGAGGAACCCTGGAGGACACTCAGTTTTGTGCATCTGGGGTTGACCTTGCCAATTCTGGGAATTTCTCCAGTGTGAATATCTTGTTCCTTCTTTCAGAAACAAACAAATTCACAGCATGTTCTAAGAAGCCTGGGGAATAAGGGGAAGATTTGCCCTACTCAGCCCTTTTTTCCAAATCCAGTGAAGAGATTCCTCCTCCCCCTACTTCCCACCCCCAGAGTTTCCATGCAGGAAAAGTACAGAGACTTCTGGTCACCCACTCTTAGCAAAAGCCAGCTGTGAGCATCACCCCACACAAACCCCACTATGCACGCAAAGGAGCACAGAGGAGGAAGCAGAGACTTTGCCAAGAAATAATGTGTGTGCCTCCCACACACGCAGAAGGTGGGGTCGTGTCAGGAAAGTCTGATCAAGTGCTTTCTCTGGAAGCCGTGGTTTCATCATCTTTCTTAGGCACCCTACTGGAGTTATCATATGGAGAACATATTTCGAAATTCACCTTGTGCTTTGCAGGGACAACCCAGCCGCTGCACTAGTAACTGCTCACCTGTTTAGGTCTGGGCTGGACCTTTGGTCTGAGGGCAGGTGCTATGCCCTGCTTTTCCTCTTATCATCCTCTCTACCAGACTCAACTGGGACTCAATAAAATTCATGGTTGGTGGACTGACATTTTTCTCAAGGGCCACAGACCCTCCAGTGGCCAGTCTGAATTGGACTGTCTAATTCAGACTGTGGGTGCCCAGGCTGAGTTACAGTCTGACTCCTCCAGTCTCTGGGGGCAGACTTCCTCGAGAGTTAATTCAGGTTTGGAGTTGTGAATATTGTTGACATGCTGATGCTCTGTTTTTTGGCCATTGTGATAGTATCTGTCTTGATGGAATATCTGCTTTGCTCTGCAGGGTCCTAGAGCCACAAAGCCCAAGTCTCTCCTCTCCTTAGTGACTCCCTGTTGGGGCAGCAGCCATGATGGGACCTCAGTCTTATGAGAATCACTAGAATATTTGTTTAAAATATATTTATTTGGCTGCCCTTTCATACTGTTTGCAATGGTTGGATAGACTCACTGCTTTAATGGACATGCATTTGAGCAAACTTCAGGAGACAGTGAAGGACAAGGAAGCCTGGCATACTGCGGTCCATGGAGTCACAAAAAGACAAACACAACTTAGCGACTGAACAACAATTTGGCTGCATTGGGTCTTAGTTGTGTCATTTGAACCCTTATTTGTTGCATGTAGGATCTAGTTTCCAGACTAGAGATCGAACTGCATTGGGAACTTGGAGTCTTAGCCAGTGGAACACCCACGAAGTCCTAGAGAATCATTAAAATCTTAACGTGCTTCCGATGCTACACCTGACTATTACTTTGTTTCACCCTCATCAGATCTTATGTGATGGGCAGGCACACAGAGGAATTCATGAGATTCTTCTAACAGCAAACTTTTTCAAACTATACGTGTTCTCTGCCCTCATTATTTCCAACACAACTCAATTCAGGAAATTTTCACCAGGATGTTCACCATTTGTAAAAATTTCTAACATGGTTCTGAGTCATTCTCAGCATCCCCACCCTCACCCCATGCACACACACAAAGACACATTGCCAGGTGGATTATTCTAGAATCATGCCAGTGATCATTATTAACAAACAGTTGACACTTCATTCCCACAAAGGTCAAAATGGAAATTCAATTTAGAAATCTGAGTATTATCACTCTGCACAAGACAATCTGAAGGGAAACAGTTGAATTTTCTTCATCTTAAATTACTTTTGAAAATGAGCTTAGTTGGTAGCCAGCATTCTGAATTCATTCAATTGCTATTTTTAAAATAATCTCTTTGTCACTTTAACTAAATTGAACTCTTCTTTTTAAAAAAGAATGCATATTTTCCAGGAGGACTCATGTTTTCAGAGTTCAGTGAAGATACCATATAACTTTTCCACCCCCTCTGTGAGTTCCAGACATTTCATGGTTTTTTGTTTTTTTTTTAAGATTTAATGGATGTAACTTACTAATCAAATTGGATATGTTTGGTTCCCTGTTTCTTCCTGGTGGTAGAGGCTACTGGCTGCCTTCCAATATCTTTTCTGTCCTTTCCTAAGAACCTAAGTTCATATTGTATTATCTGGAATGCAGATGTGATATCTGGAACACCAGCTGCCATATCAAAACATGAGGAAAAGGGTCACAGGCTTGAGATGGCACAGCCTGGATCCTAATAACATGGAGAAGCTGCCCCTCCGGCCCTGCACTACTGTATCCAGATTACCTTAGCTTCAGAGGAAAGGAGCTGTCTAGTTTACTCAAGCCATTCTACTGTTGGACTCTTTATTACAGGCAGCTCTAATCACAACTGATTCAAATGATAACTACAGAAACAGTTTCCAGCTTATATATTCTAGAATTCCAATGTGTTTCTTCTTAGTTTATCCTTGGCTCACCACCACATATCAGAGAAAATTAAGCTCAGAGAGGTTAAGTGTCTTGGCTAAGATGCTGCAAGAGCAGAACCTGGGAATTCTCTGACAAGCAGATCTTGCATTTACCAATGCCTCTGGTGATAAGAAGCTTCAAATGTCAGCCCACAAACACATTACCATTCATCCTGATGCCAAATCCCCTAATGCTTTTGCATCTGGCTTCTTAGCTTTCTAAAAGCTATATTATCACAGTGTACCATCAAGTAGAATAGCACTCAATGGTCTTCCCATCCATCATTTCTTTCCCTGTAAACTGGTGTGCATCGATTGCCCAGTCTAGAGAACTGTGACAATCAATAACTTTCTTCAGAGAAATAGTGGGTAAGACTAAAGAAATTAGCTTATTTTGTAGTGGGAAAGAAACAAGATGTCAATCAAACTCCTTAAACCTGATCTCAAATAAGTGCAGATGCCAATACGAGAAAAATCTAAGTCATAACTGCCAACGTCACCCTGATGGGAGAAGACTAGAATGTCCCGCCATAGTGAGAGCTCTTGTCCTGTGGGCCACCCCAGAGGATCCTCCACCCAAGGGCTCCACCTCCCCCTGCAACACCCGATGTCATAGCCCATGTTCTGGTTACCATTGCTGATGAACAAATTACCCCAAAACGTAGCAGCATAAGACAACCGTGTCTCACAATCTTGTGGCTCAACTGGAAAGTTCTAGCTTGGGATCTCTCGTGTGGTTGCCCTCAGATGCTGGCTGGTGGTGCTGCCATCATAGGAAAGCTTGATGGAGCTGGACATGCCAGGTGGTGCATGCATGAGGCTGACAGTTAATGCCAACTGCCACCTGGGATTGCCAAAACGCCTGCCTGGCATGAGGGTCTCAGTGTACTCAGACTTACGCGACAGGTGTCTTTCCTAGAGAACCAGAAGGAAACCTGATGGCCTGTTGTGAGCCAGCCTGGGAAGTCCTAGGCCAACACTCCCACTGCATTTTCTTGGTTGAAGTGGCATCTGGGTTGCATCAGCCCATCCTCAAGGTGAGGGGACTTAGATCCCACTTCTCAATAGGAGGGGACTTCCCTGGTGGTTTAGAAGGTAAAGAATCCACCTGCAGTGGAGAAGACCCAAGTTGGATCCCTGGGTTGGAAAGATGACTTGGAGAAGGGAATGGCTATCCACTCCAGTATTCTTGCCTAGAGAATTCCATGGATGAAGGAGCCTGCAAGGCTACAGTCAGTGGGGTGGCAAAGAGTCAGACACGACTGAGTGACTACAATTTTCAGTTTTCACTTCTCTCCATCGGAGGCATATCAAAAACTTGCAGTTGTTTTTGGACACCTCTTTGCAGACNTCGCAAAGAGTTAGACACGACTGAGTGACTACCATTTTCAGTTTTCACTTCTCTCAATCGGAGGCATATCAAAAACTTGCAGTTGTTTTTGGACACCTCTTTGCAGACCAGAATTCCAGGGAAGGGGAATGAGGGGGTTCCAAAGGAGAGAAACGGGAGAATGGACTTTGAGAAAGCTAAACTTGAACGGTCACATTTCTCATGGTGCTGTGATGTTCCTCAAGGCCACTTTGCCTTATTTTCTCCTCANTGGCAAAGAGTCAGACACGACTGAGTGACTACAATTTTCAGTTTTCACTTCTCTCCATCGGAGGCATATCAAAAACTTGCAGTTGTTTTTGGACACCTCTTTGCAGACCAGAATTCCAGAGAAGGGGAATGAGGGGGTTCCAAAGGAGAGAAACGGGAGAATGGACTTTGAGAAAGCTAACTTGAACGGTCACATTTCTCATGGTGCTGTGATGTTCCTCAAGGCCACTTTGCCTTATTTTCTCCTCAACTCCAGCACGCGGTGCTGTGTTCTGTCCATCTGCTCTGGTCCCACCTGACCATGCTTTGCTGACCTGTCTTGGTTCCCCAGGCCCTCCAACCAGCATCACTCATCTTTCCTCTGTGTAGCACAAGCCGACTACTCAGCTCCAGGNTCAACTCCAGCATGCGATGCTGTGTTCTGTCCATCTGCTCTGGTCCCACCTGACCATGCTTTGCTGACCTGTCTTGGTTCCCCAGGCCCTCCAACCAGCATCACTCATCTTTCCTCTGTGTAGCACAAGCCGACTACTCAGCTCCAGGTGGGACATCTCTCCCCTTCAGACAGGTCACAATTTTAGTAAAGCCTGACTTTGACCTGTCTTCAAAGCAGAATGTGAAGTAGACCCTGAACGCAAAGAAGAAAGAGTATTAGAAAGTCTCTGTCAAGCTGTCAGAGCCAACACTGCTTTGCCAGGCAGAACACAGGAAGGAACCAGAGGAGCAGCAAAGGCATTCCATCCTGCCTGAGATGCCACTGGTGGAAAGGGACAGCCAATACTGAGGCAGAAGACAGGGACGTCCTGTCATCGCCTGTGAGGCTGGAAGTTACAATCTCCCTGTCAAAGCCATCGCTTCCAGGGTTAGACCTTGGGTTCCGCATCCCCACCTTGATCATCTCCCAGCACCTAGCAAATTCTCCAGGCTCCACCAAACCGAAATACTTTGACTGGCCAACCCAGAATCGTACACCAGGAAGGAAAGGTGAGAGAAGCTATATTCCCAAAGCAGCTCAAAATTCCCCTGTGCTAAATAGAATCTTTTAAAAGCCCAAAACAGATAGCTAGTGGGAAGCTGGTGTATAGCATAGGAAGCTCAGCTTGGTGCTCTGTGATGACCTAGAGGGTGGGGGCGGGGGAAAGGGTGATATATGTATACATATAACTGGTTCACTTGTTGTATGGCAGAAACTAACACAACATTGTAAAGTAATTATACTCCAATGAAAATTTAAAAGTAAATAAATAAAAGGCCCAAGGCTGGGTTCGCATGGTATGAAAAGAATTCAGTGTGCTCACCCATGTACCTCTCCAGTGTGCTGAGTGTGTGCAGGTGGAGATGTGAGGACCCCAGGGAAGGCTGGCAAGCTAAGTTAACACTTTACCTTTCTTTCAGTTCAGTCGCTCAGGCGTGTCCGACTCTTTGCGGCCCCATGGACTACAGCATGCCAGGCTTCCCTGTCCATCACCAATTCCCGGAGCTTGCTCAAACTCACTTACTTTTCTTTAAACAAATATGATCAAACAAAATCCTTCAATATTTAACTTTATCACAGATACCGTCGGTGCTAAGCCCAGATCGCCTGGGATCCTTTGACTTTTTCTTCGTGCCTCAAAGAAAAAGCCTTGGATTCTTCTGTGTCAAATAGCCAGCACTTGCAGCTCTCATAGAGGATGTGGGTGGGCTACCCACATGGACAGAGCGTGGGTCTGCCTCAGAGCTCGCTCCCACCCCCACATCAGGGCGCTCTCAGCCAAGGACTGGAAAGTGCCAGAATGAAAGCCCAGCTCCCTACTTCAAGTTAGGACAAACTCCGAGGTGTATCCACGCTCCAGAGTTCCCCTGTGGAATCGGGCTGGGGCTTCACTTTAAATTACACCCTCGTGTCGGTCTTCCTCTTCTATGCTCTGATTCCCCTGTTTCCTGACTGATTTCCCCAGGAGCACATCCCCAATAAATCATGTGCACATGATCCCTTGACTCAGGGCTCTTTTGGGGGCCTTGAGCTGAGAAACTTATTAAGAAATTAATTGAATCCTTCTTGCCCCACTCTGGCCAAGAAATGTGATCACTCCAAGGACGGACAAGCGCTGAGGGGTCAAGGTTCATCATGGGAGAAACAACGAGTCACCGTACAGAGCAGAATATTATGGGTGCCACAAGTCATGGATCCTAAGGAGTGGATGACTTTAAAAATGGGCTCAGAAGAAGGAGCTGCTACAAGGAGAGTTTTAATGGAGAAGGTAAATCTAATCAGAGCCTTGAAGGAACAGGAGCGTGGAAGGCATTCCAGTGGAATGAAAGAAGGTATATTAGTCACAGTTCTCTAGAGAAACAGAATTAACCGGAAATATACATAAGAGGACGTTTATTATAAGGCATTAGTTTCTGTGATTAGGAAGCTGTGAATCTCCATGCCCTGCTATCTGCAAGCTGGAGATCCAGGAAAGCCAGGGGTGCTGTAGTTCAAGGCCTGAAAGCCAGGGAAGCACTGATGGAGACTCCAGTCTGCAGGTCTGAGAACCAGGAGCACTGGGAACAGAGGATCAGCGCTCCAGTGCAAGCAGTCGGGCGGAGAACAAACAGCCTTCCTCCACCTTTCTGTTCTGTTCACAGCCGCAGTGGACTGCATGACGCCCACCGACGTGGGGAGGGCCACGTGCTTTACTCTGTCCACCGATTCAGTCCTACACTCTTCTGGAAATACCCCCATAAACACGTCCAGAATTAATGTCTAACTGGCCATCCCCTGATCCCATCACATTCACAAGTAAAATAAATTGTCAAGGAAGGGTGTGAGCCAAGACATAACGATAGGAAAGAAAAGCATGGATAGAGGCTTATTATTCACAGGCACAGTTCTAAGATTCATGCCTGTATTACCCATTTCAGACTCACTGCAACCAGGTGAGACAGGGTCTATGATCACCCCCATCTTATAGAGGTGAAGAGGAAGCACAAACTGATCAACAACTTGCCCCAAGTCACACATACAGAGGTAGAGCCTGGGAGGTGGACCCACTGGTTGACCCAGACAGGCCAATGCCACAGGCCAAGCTTTCAGCTAACATTGCCAACACCTCTGAGCTGAGCAGTCTGCCTGGGAAAGGATCAACAGAGGTCGCTGGAAAGAGATAGTGAGACCAAACCATGAGGTGTCTATATGTCAAATACAGTTGGGACTTCTATATCTCATTCATTCCACAAATATTTACTGAATAACTATGATGTGTTGGCTTGGTGGGAGTATGATCATACACCAGAAAGAGAAGGTCCCTCTTCCCATGCAGTTTACAGTCTTATCCACCTAGCTATTAACACCCCCCTCAAGAGGAAACAGAACAGACTGGCGCAGCAAAACAAAATTGGAAGAAAAGTCAAAGTTATTTGGGGGGTCATTTCTTTTTAAGTTAACAAGGGTTGTGGGGGGCACACAGTCTCCCATCTTCTAAAGACTGGGAGCAGATCACATTGTGGATGAGTTAGGGCCCTGCTGGATGTTGCAACAAAAATAATGTCTTTTTATTGTTTAGTAAAAAAGAAGTTTAAGTTTGACAGATGGTCCTCATTGGCCAGTGGCTTTCCTTGATGCAGTGAGTCAGGGACACAAGCTCCTTCTATTTCCAACCTTCAAGTTCCTTCCAATACCTAAGTTCTTTTCACCATCCTTAGCCCACTGACAGTAAAGGAAGAGAGCATTAGAGAAGGTATGTGTTTATTCATATATATATATATATATATATATATATATCAAAGTGGGGCTTCTCTGGTGGCTCAGACAGTAAAGAATCTGCCTGCAATGCAGGAGACCCAGGTTCAATCCCTGGGTCGGAAAGATCCTCTGGAGAAGAGAATGGCAACCCACTTCAATAGTCTTGCCTGGAGAATTCCATGGACAGAGAAGCCTAGCAGGCTGCAATCCATGGAGTCGAAAAGAGTTGGACATGACTAAGCAACTAACACTTTCACTTTCTCATAGCAATTTACAAGCTTGTGTTAGTTTTAGGTATTCAGCAAAGGGATTCAGTTATACACACGCATTATCTATTCTTTTTGAAACTCTTTCCCCATTTAGCTTGTTACAGAATACTGAGCAGAGTTCCCTCCCCTGTACAGTAAGTAATTCTGAAGTGCTGCCAGCCAGCTTTGTTCACATTGTGTTCGTCACACTCGTCCTGTGACCACACCCAGACACCCAGGCGAGCCACGTGGCTGTTTCTGGAAGTCACATCCCAGCAACAACTGCATGCTGTGGGAGAGGAAACGCAAATGTTGCTGGAAAACCTAGTCTTCTCTGCCCCACACCCTGTGCTTTCCTCTGTCCATAAACTGTCAATGAAGTACATTGAAATAGACTCAACTCCAGGACCAGCAACTTCAATGTGACCTTCAGGGTGTGAAAGAAGACATATTAGGACCACGCTCAGTACTGGAGCAGAGTGGCTGGATGCAAACTGAAGGGATAGGCGTTCATCAACCATAGTGTTCAATTGTTTTTGTGTGATTGTTCCCCAAGCCTATACTTGATAGCGCCATTTCCTTAACATGCTGCCTGCCTGACATGTTTCTCCAAACTTGCGGTAGAGATACACATGAATTTTGAAGTTTGGGGGAAATGTCCCACTCACCCACCCACATACGCTATTTTCCACTCTGCTTTTCAGACTCTCCCAGTTGAAGAACCTCTGAGCTCTAGAACTTCCCTGGCAGTCCAGTGGCTAGGACTTTGCCTTCCCGGGCAGGGGGCGCAGGTTCATCTCCTGGGAGAGAAGCTAAGATCCTACATGCCTTGAGGCCAAAACACCAAATCATAAAACAGAAGTGATATTGTAACACATTCGATAAAGACTTAAAAAATGGTCCCCACCACAAAAATCTTAAAAACGAAAAATCTGAGTTCTAACTGAATACTTGGAGAGCTAAATTCTAAGAATCGAGATGGAGGCGCATCAGGGGAAAGTGCAAGCAGGTCTAATTTTTTTGTTTTAATTAATTAATTCATTGTTGGCTGCTCTGGATCTTGGCTGCTGCACGCAGGCCACTCTAGTTGCAATGTGCTGGTTTCTCATTGCAGGGACTTCCCTTGTTGCGGTGCACAGGCTGTAGGCTGTTCATGGGCTTAATTGCCCCGTGTCATGTGGGATTGTCCCAGACCAGGGATCTAACTCATATCCCCTACATTAGCGGGCATTGCACCCAACCACTGAACCACCAGGAACTCCTTGGAGGCCTTATTTTAATATAGGAGGATCCTAGACTGAGACTTGCCTGATGTCCCCCAGCACAGAGGCTCTGGAGTAATTTATAACTTAGATACCCCTCCCTTCTTGCATATGGGAACTCCTGAGTGTATTTGACGATTCCAGAAACAAAGAGAACCTTCAGAATCATCTATTCCAATGTCTATATCTGATGGATGAAAAAACTGAGTCTCAGAGGAGTTAATTGATTTCCCTGAGATCACACAGCTTTAAGTGGCAGAACCCAAGAATGCAAACAGTGGAGTGTCACTGGCAGGGGAGCTGCATTCTGTAGATATCTGTGACCGAGCTTCCCTAGGTCTGCACAGCCTTCTCCCTGTCCTAGCTTATCTCTCCTGCTTCTTCCCCGGGCTGACAGTCTATGACCAACTCTATGACACCAAACTGTCATTCTGCTACATTCTGAAGAATCTGTCAACAGAACTGCAAAGGTTTGGCTCAGCTCACACATCACCTTCCTGTCAATTTCTCTGGCAAGGGAGCCAATAATAGATCTTGGCACTGCAAACCCTATCCCATACCAGGGTTATTTGGAAGGATTGCATTCAGACAAATAATCAGCTAGACTGAGTCTCATTTCACTGAAACTCCAAATCATTTGGTTTGTGCATACTTAGTCCCATTACACATTCAGGCTGATCTGGGCAGACATGACCACGATGGCCATCCCCCAGAAGACACTCAGGTGTCCTGATTCTTTCCACGTAAACCAAAAACTGGAGAACCATGGTATGAGGTCCCTGTTGAAATAACAAGCCACCCAGTGGAACTTTCACCCCAGTTTCATTATGGCTGCATCTGTAAATCCAAGAGACGGGCTGGTAGGGAGGAAAACCCGCAGCTGTTTTTCAAGAAATTAATTTCTCTCCCTGCAGTGATCAGTCCTGGTTAAGTGAGAGAATCAAATTATCTAAGTTACTTCTGCTGGGAAGGTCGGCTGCTCTGAATCCTGATGAAAAATAACACAATGGTGCTATTTAATTTAAAACCTCCGTCTGCTTCTCTTATAATTCATAATGATTATACTTCGCATTTATGTAGTATCCGAGGATGGCAAAGAACTTTGATGGCATAAATGATTCATCCTTGGGACCCCACAGAGAAGGAAAGCTGGCCTCTCTATCTCCATACGGACAGTGAAGAGAAGAAGAGCCTGGTAACCCAGATTCCCAACTGACTTTTCAACACGAATCAGCACTCCCTCTCCAGTTATTTAGGACTTGGCATCAATTCTGACCAGACTAATATATTACACAAACGGACATCATGATATCGGGAGCGTAAAAGAGATAAGAAGTTATGGCTTGCAAATGTAAATCAATAAAAACTGTGGGCTTCCAGCCATTTCTTTCTATGAAAAAAATGCTTCTATTGCTTCCAGCAGCCTGGCCAGCATATGGTAGCCTTCCACAAGAAAGTCTTAAATGTTGATCTAATGGGTCCGTGCATTCCAGAGACAGAACGAACCGTGTAAAAATAACAATGAGCACGTGGCCCGCACTTTAGTTTATAGAGCGCTTTTGCTTCTAGCCCCTCATTTACACACTCCTCCCTTGTATTCCCTTCTGTGCTCTGCACTCCTGGCTAAAACCGAAGTGATTATTCACACCCCTCTGGGCAAAACGCAGGGCTCAGCTGTCCTCACCACTCTACACTTGCATTCACACAGCCGCAGAGAAAGCTGGCTTTACTCCGCTTAGTTACTACGTCACCAGAGGCAACACAGATTGATGTCAGGACAACTGGGGCACACACGGGAGGACAGATGCCGGCCGATGGTCCACCTGAGACAAAGCCACTGGTGCCCTCGCCTCCCACTGCCCAGCCACAACGACTCTCTGGCTTGTTCCTCAACCACACGGGTCCTTGTGTCCCTTCTACCAGGAACGCCCTGGTCCTTCCCACTCTGTCTGCCCCAAAAGCTGCTACTCTTCCTGTTAAGTCAGGCTCATAGATTTTCTCTTCCGTGTGACCTGCCTGAATCTCCAAGCAAAAGTAATCATTTCTTCCTCTGCGATTCCATGACATTTTATCCATACTTTATCTGATGGTCCTAAGAACATTGTCTTAGACATAATCATCTATGTGTCTGTCTCTTCCATCAGACTTTGATCTCTTTGAGGTCAAAGGCACAGTTTAATTGTCTCTTTATGCAGGTCAAGAAGCAACAGCTAGAACCGAACATGGAAAAACAGACTGGTTCCAAACTGGGAAAGGAGTACTTCAAGGCTGTATATTGTCACCCTGCTTATTTAACTTATATGCAGAGTAATCATGTGAAATCCCAGGTGGAATGAATCACAAGCTGGAATCTAGATTGCTGGGAGAAATATCAATGACACCACCCTAATGCAGAAATCAAAGAGGAACTAAAGATCCTCTTGATTAAGTTGAAAGGAGACTGGGAAAAAGCTGGCTTAAAACTGAACCTTCGAAAAACTAAGATCATGGCATCCGGTCCCATCACTTCATGGCAAATAGATGGGGAAACAATGAAAACAGTGACAGACTTGGGCTCCAAAATCACTGTGGACAGTGACTGCAGCCATGAAATTAAAAGACACTTGCTTCTTGGAAGAAAAGCTATGACAAACCTAGACAGCGTATTAAAAAGCAGAAACATCACTTTGCTGACAAATGTCCATGCACTCAAAACTGGTTTTTCTAGTAGTCGTGTATGAATGTGAAAGTTGTACTATAAAAAAGGCTGAGCACTGAAGAACCGATGCTTTTGAACTGCTGGAGAAGACCCTTGAGAGTCCCTTAGACAGCAACGAGATCCAACCAGTCCACCCTAAAGGAAATCAGTCCTTAATATCCATTGGAAGGACTGATGCTGAAACTGAACCTCCAATACTTTGGCCACCTGATATGAAGAGCCAAATCATTGGAAAAGACCCAACTCATTGGAAAAGACCCTGATGCTGGGAAAGATTGTAAGTCAGGAGAAGGGGGTGACAGAGGATGAGATGGTTGGATGGCTTTATCGACTCAGTGGACATGAGTTTGAGCAAACTTTGGGAGATAGTGAAGGACATGGAAGCCTACTGTGCTATAGTCCATGGGGTTGCAAAGAGGTGGACAGGACTGGATGACTGAGCAACAATAAAAATCTTCAATTTCAAGTCTTTGTGTGATAACATGATTACTTTTNGAACTTCATACACCTGTTTCCCTGTGTTCATCTGTGTTCATCTATCCAACCTCTTTTTAAC
Source organism: Neotragus pygmaeus (assembly GCA_006410875.1). NCBI lineage: Eukaryota > Metazoa > Chordata > Mammalia > Artiodactyla > Bovidae > Neotragus > Neotragus pygmaeus. The sequence goes on along the minus strand of SJYV01021741.1, from coordinate 270,388 downwards.
CATCACACTCACTTTTCCTTGTTGGTGCTATTGGCTTGGGTACCTCCCTCTTTGGGTACCTCTTTTGGTGTTGGTTGGGTACCTCCTTTCCATTTTATTCCCCATACAAAAATCCATGATCTTTTGTGGCATGTATTCAATTAACCACTACTCAGCCATTAAAAAAAAGGGGGGGGGAAATTTTGCCATTTTCAGCAACATGGACGGACTTGGAGGGTACTATGCTAAGGGAAATGAGAAAGACAAACAAAGGATCAGGAGGTATAAACCAGACACTTCCCTGGTGGTCCAGTGGTTCGACCCCTGTCAGGGAACAAAGATCCCACAGGCTGCGGGGTAACTAAGCCCATGAGCCACAACCAGAGAACCGGCGCCCTGCCGCTACTGAGCCCACACGCTGTAGAGCCAGGGCTCCACAAGGGAAACACACGTACACGATTAGGGAAAGCCCACCGGCCACAGAGAAGAGCTTGGGCAGCCGAAAGAAGAGAGAGAGGTAAAAAGCCACTGAGTACAAAAGAAGCCACAAGGACATATTGCACAGTACAGAAAGACGTGCTTAGTCGCCCAGTCATGTCCCACTCTCTTCAGCCCCATGGGCTATAGACCACCAGGTTCCTCTGTCCATGCGATTTCTCCAGGCAAGCATACTGGAGTGGGATGTCATTTCCTGCTCCAGGGACAGGAATAGAGCAGATATCTTATAATAACTATAAAGGAAGGATAACCTTTAAAATTTGTGAATCACTATATTGTACACCTGTAGCATATAATACTGTATAGCAATTATACTTCAATTTCAAAATGAAAAGCACAGAAGTCAGTGATATTTTGGAAGCACAGATCTGATCATATCCCCTAACCTGCACTGCTCCTGTGGCCCAACATGAATTCACTGGCCTCAATCAGGGAGGATGCAATGACATAGGCAACTGAATTCAATTGTGTGTACAAGTTACAGAGGAGAGTGCCAAGTGTATTGGTTATGCCACATTAAATTGAAGTGCATAAAACTGGTTAGGAAAAATGTTAAATACACAACGCATACTAATATTACATAAGCCACAGATAAAGAGTCTTTTCAATTAAACCTTCCACTGATTATAAGTTAATGTTTGAGCTTTAATCAGAGTTCCTACGTTGCATTACAGACTAAATATGAATATCCTTCCATGGCAGCTAGAATTCCAGATGTTTCAGATTTGATGAGGGGAAAAAAAAATCTCTGTCTTGCCATTGTTTTAATATGAATTCAGCTCATCCATGCTGCCAAAACTGTGCTGCATCAGGGCAAAACAAAATATGTGTGTGACTCAAATACCATTATTACATTTAGGCCAGCACAGGCAGCTGCCCTGGAGGTTTCAATACGAGGGTCAGGGATTCACGTCTTACAAACGATGCTTTGTCCGTCCTCTGCAGACATTCAGAGTGTGATGTGATACAAGTTTCAGTTGAAGATATATTAACAGATAAGAGTATCTTGAAGGACTTTGTTGGCATAACATTTTATTGTTATTATTGAGAGAACATAGGGGAAAAAATCCTTCTGACAGATTACTCTAGGCACTGCCACAAACTGGAAGGAGATCCAAAAAATCACAAATATGCCAAAAGAGGAACTCACAGTAATTGTTCATATAGCTTGTGTGTGCTCAGTCATGTCTGACTCATTGTGACCCCATGGACTGTAGCCCTCCAGGCTCCTCTTTCCATGGAATTTTCCAGGCAAGAATACTGGAGTGTGTTGCCATTTCCTACTCTAGGGGATCTTGCCCACCTAGGGATCAATCCTGGGTCTCTTATGCCTCCTTCATTAGCAGGTGGATTCTTTACCACTGTGCCACCTGCGAAGCCCATTCTTATAGTTTAACTTTCTTTTAATTACAGAGCTGCCTCCAACTTTATAGAAAATAATAGATAAGTCATTAAACACTGCAAGACCCAGTTTCAACATTTGGTAAATACAACTGCTACTTCTTGCCCTCAAGGGACTTAAAATAAAGAGAAGAGAAGGAAATAATGTTCAGCCTTTTTGAAATATTGAAAACTGAACAAAAAGTTATTCTTTATTCATTCATTAAGCAGTTAAATATTGAGGACCTCCCATTCATCAGCACTGTGCCAGGTCTAGAAATTGTGTTCAAAAATAGGTATGATCAGGACTTCCTTGGAGGTCCAGTGGTTAGGACACTGAGCCTCCACTGCAGGAGGCAAGTGTTCAATCCCTGGTTGGGGACCTAAGATCCCGCATGTCCTGAGGAGCAGTCAGAACAAACAAACAAAGGAACAGGTGTGGTCCCTGCCCTCTTGGCACCATGAATCCTACCATGGAGCCACCAGAACTTACACAGGACTGGGGAAACAGACTCTTGGAGGGCACAAACAAAACCGTGTGTGCACCAGGACCCAGCAGAAAGGAACAGTGACCCCACAAGAGATTGACCCAGACTTGCCCATGAGGGTCCAGGAGTCTCCAGCAGAGGCGTGAGTCAGTGGTGGCCTGTTGCAGGGTTGGGGACACTGAGTGTAGCAGTGTATTGCATGTGACATTTTGAAGAAGGTCACCATTATCTCCATTACCTCCACCATAGTTTGGCCTCACCCACTCATTAACAGAAAATTGGATTAAAGATTTACTGAGCATGGACCCGCCCATCAAAACAAGACCCAGTTTCCCCCTCAGTCAGTTTCTCCCACCAGGGAGCTTTCATAAGCCTCTTATCCTTCTCCATCAGAGGGCAGACAGACTGGAAACCACAATCACAGAAAACTAAGCAATCTGATCACATGGACCACAGCCTTATCTAACTCAGTGAAACAATGAGCCATGCCCTGCAGGGCCATGCAAGATGGAAGGGTCATGGTGGAGAGTTCTGACAAAATGTGGTGCTCAAGAAAGGGAAAACTACTTCAGTATTCTTGCCTTGAGAACCCCATGAACAGCATGAAAAGGCGAAAAGATAGGACACTGAAAGTTGAACTCCCCAGTTTGGTAGGTGCCCAATATGCTACTGGAGATCAGGAGAGAAATAACTCCAGAAAGAATGAACAGATAAAGCCAAAGCAAAAACAACACCCAGTTGTGGATGTGACTGGTGATGGAAGTAAAGTTCAATGCTGTAAAGAGAAAATTTGCATAGGAACCTGAAATGTTAGGTCCATTAATCAAGGCAAATTGGAAATGGTCAAATAGGAGATGGCAAGAATGAACGTCGACATTTTAGGAATCAGTGAACTAAAATGGACCAGAATGGGTGAATTTAATTCAGGTGATCATTACTGTGGGCAAGAATCCCTTAGAAGAAATGGAATAGCCATCACGGTCAGGAAAAGAGTCCAAAATGGAGTATTTGGATGCAATCTCAAAAACGACAGAATGATCTCTGTTCATTTCTAAGGCAAACCATTCAGTATCACAGTAATCCAAGTCTATGCCCTGATCAGTAATGCTGAAGAAGTTAAAGTTGAATGGTTCTGTGAAGACCTACAAGACCTTCTAGAACTAACACCGCCCAAAGATGTCCTTTTCATTATAGGGGACTAGAATGCCAAAGTAGGAAGTCAAGAAACACCTGCAGTAACAGACAAATTTGGCCTTGGAGTATGGAATGAAGCAGAGCAAAGGCTAATAGAGTTTGGCCAAGAAAATACACTGGTCATAGCAACAACACAAGAGAAGACTCCTCACATGGACATCACCAGATGGTCAACACCAAAATCAGATTGATTATATTCTTTGCAGCCAAAGATGGAGAAGCTCTATACAGTCAGCAAAAACAAGACCAGGAGCTGACTGTGCCTCAGATTATGAACTCCTTATTGCCAAATTCAGACTTAAATTGAAGAAAGTGGGGAACCTCTAGACGATTCAAGTATAACCTAAATCAAATCCCTTATGATTATACAGTGGAATTATTTAAATACCCAAGGAGCTGATGAAGGGCCCTCAATATTGTCTGTGTGTTTTCCACTGAATTCCATCAATATGATCCTAAAACATTAGTTTGGGGCCTCTTTTTTTTTTTAAAGAAGAAAAGAAGTATCCTCATTGTAATTAAGCTTTCATATAATTTATCAGTATAATGAGACATATTTATGATTTAAAGAGGGAGTTATTAATAATTATTCCAAGAAAAGGGCATTAAAACTGAGAGGCTCCAAGATACCAGACCATATGGACAGCCTGGTTATGATGGTGATTTGTATGGTCAAAAAAATTAGGATATCAGGAACATAAAGATACAGATTAATAAGTCAAAAATTTAACAAAACAGAACAGCTCATTTTGCCAGGGTAAGAGAAACTGGGAAGTGATTTATGTTTTGATAAGGAGGAGATCAAGCATTGCACACTGAAAAATAATTTATTTTTCTATTTTTCCACAACTTCAGTATGTAAAGAAAAACCTACATTTCTGGAAAATTTGTGGCAAGAGAAAGAAACAACTGACACAGCTGCAGTTAGTTGTGGAATAATAGATTACTAGGAGACAGATTGATTTGTGCTGTGCTATGCTGATCACCAACGCAATGAACGTGAACTTGGGCAAACTTTGGGAAATGGTGAAGGACAGGGAGGCCTGGTGTGCTATAGTCCATGAAGTCACAAAGAGTCAGGCATGACTGGGCAAATGAACAACAAGCTGAAAGAGGACATCCATCCTTGCCTTGGCTTGTAGAAGAAATTTAAAGGCTACCCTGGTCTATTAAACAAGGCTAAAATTTTTGATCAATAATTTTTGTTCACAAAAGCCAAAAAGGAGAAAATAATTCTAGACAAGTTCCAAACACTTAAAGCCCACCACCAGCTGACAGAAATACTTTGCAAGCAGGATTTTGAAAATTGTCAGTGAAATGGCCCAAACAATGAAAGGGGTTTTAAAAAACTGTGTTTCATTATATTTTTTCACTCCTTTTTAAAACTGAGACCAGACAGGGATGTCAGAGATGATGATGTGCAAAGAAACATAGGCTCCCAGGACGCTCCTGGTGGTCCGGTGGTTAAGAATCCGCCTGCCAATGCAGGAGACACAGGTCCAGCAAGCTCGCCCGGGCCGCGGAGCAGCTGAGCCCAGGCAGCTATCGCTGTAGCCTGTGAGCCGCAACTTCTAAAGCCCCTGTGTCCAGAGTCCATGCCCCACAACAAAAGAAGCCCCCGCAGGGATAAGCCTGCACACCACAGCCAAAGTAGCCCCCAGCCGCCACAACCAGAGAAAGCTCACACAGCAACAAAGACCCAACGGGGATGAAAGTAAATAAATCAGTCTGGGGGAAAAAAAGAAACATAGCTTATCAGCTGTTTAACAAATAAGTTTCAGACAGTTTGATAAAATGGCAAATTTTTAAAAAAAGAATCTTTGAAAGATACACTGTATCGAGTTTACATATCTTTTATTTACCTAAACATCCCTTTGCATTGAATCAGCATCCATATTTGTAACTGAGAGTCCGTGAAGGTTGCCCCCATCTGACCTCACACCTGAAAAGCTCTCTACCTTTTCTTCCTCCATCAAAACAGCTACGGATTCTTAATAGTCCACAATATTCTCTAGTGTGGGTTAAAGCCTGAGTTCCTTCTTACCAGGCAAATAACCTATTCAAGTTAATTTCCCACATCTCAAATTCTATGTGTAAAATGGAAGTGATAATCGCTGTTTTGATTAAATGACAAAATGGCCGGGAATAGACCAAACACAGACCCTGACACTCAATAATTCTCCATAAAGATGACATCTTTATCCTTAGTCCCTTCCTCCCTTCTTGCCCTCAGAAATTCAATGGAAGTCATTTGTTGAGAAGCGGGTGGACCTAAGAGAGTGTCATGCAGTGTGACGTCAGAAAAACATTGTATATTAACCCATATATGTGGCCTCTAGAAAACTGGTTCAGATGAATTTATTTGCAAAGCAGAAACAGAGACACAGATAGATGGATACCAAGGTTGGGAGCAATTGGGAGACTGGGATAGATGTACACTGTTGATACTATGGATAAAATAACTAATGAGAACATAATGTATGGCACAGGGAACTCCATTTAATGCACTCTGGTGACCTGAGTTGGAAGGAAGTCCAAAGGGAGGGGGTGTATGTATATGTATCACTGATTCATTGTTCTGTGTGGTAGAAACTAACACACCATTATAAGGCAACAATACACTAGTAAAAATTAATCTTAAAAAATTCAATGGACATCCAAGAGAGGTAAAAAGCAGTGTTCATCTTTTGTTTAATAAATGTTTTTTTGACATATAAGTGCACAAAACATTTATTTAAATGGTGTACATTTAGAAAGAAAACACATCACATGCAACCAAAAAGAGATTAATATTTCTAGACGCACCCCCCCCTCCAAAAAAACCCTCTCATTTACCCTTTTTATCTGGCTTCTTCCATTCAATATCAGGTGTGTGAGATTAATCAATTTTTTTGATGTGGCAATAGTTCGTTTCCATTGTTGGGAGGATATTTATTATATCAGCATATCATGATGGATTTGTTCATTCTTCTCTTGATGAAGATTTAGGTTGTTTCCAGTTTTGTCTATTTTCAAAATGTTATTTTGGACATTTTTGTCTTTGGGGGCACAGAGTCTACATTTTTGTTGACTATGTACTTAGCAAGGGGGTTTCTGGGTCATACTTTAACAGTCATAACTCTAACAGTTCTGTCAGGGTTTTCTAAAAGAGTTAAATATTTACATTTTCAGTAGCAATGTACCTGAGTTCTAATTCCTGTATTTCCATATTACCAATACTTGCAGTCATTGGTTTGCTGGGCTTGGAGTTTTTATATATTTTAAGGTACATCATAGCACATCATTTGTTTCCACTTGCATTTTTCTGATGAGCGTGTTTTATGTGCCTATTAACCATTTGTATACACGCCATTGTAAGTGCCTGTTTGAGTTTTCTGCCAGCTTTTGTTGGGTTTTAATCGTATTCGTTGATTTGTAGGAGTTCTTTATATATTCTGGATATGAATGCTTTGTCAGTTATGGGAACTCTCACTCTGCCACTCCCCTTTTCACTCACTCAATGACATCTTTTGGTGAAAAGAAGTTCTTAATGTTTACAGTTTATTGTATCTTCTCCCTCATTGCACTTGGTGGATTTTTTGGCTTTAAAAAAAAAAAAACTTTGCTTATCTTACCATAGATATCCTCCTGTTTTCTTCTAAAAAACATTTTTGTTTACCTTTATCATTTAATTAAAATTCCATTTGGAAGTGTTTTGATGTGGTATAAAGTGGAGTCAAGATTACTCTTGTTTTTCCAAGGAAATAAACGATTGACCCAGCCCCAGATAATAAAAACAACTTCCTTTCTACATATTATTTTCCTTTTCCATGTATCAGATGGCCACTGTGTCTAGCTTTTTGCTACTCTCTCCTCCTTTGTTCTATTTTTCTTTGAATCAAAAGCACATTGTGCTAATTCTAGGGGCTTGGTAATAGCTTTTAGTACTTGGAAGTGCAAGTCTTTACACGTTATTCTTCTTCAAGATCATCTTGGCTATTCTTGGCCCTTTGCAACTTCCTACGACTTTTACAAAAGAGCTTTTCAAATTCCACATAATAAGCCTGTTGAGTTTTTGATTAGAGTTCTATTAAAACTTAGATCAATTTTAGGAGAACTGATGTCTTTACTGTTATAATGCATTAACATATAATACACCTTAATTTATTTAAAAATTTCTCTTTAGNATTATGTTTATGAAATATTTAATGCATCAGAATTAAATTCATGATAGATTTTATGTCTATGAAATGCTTAGGTTAGATCCAATGAAAATATAACTTTGGTTACAAATTAAAAGTTTATTCTACATATGCATACAAAACAAAAATAATCTAAATTTCCAAGGCATACTATAAACCTGTCTTTTACTCATAAATCTAACTTAGTGAATACTGCACATCACAGTACTATCTCATATAATTAAAAACTGACTATCTTCAGCACATACAAAGAACAGTATGAAAGCTGCAGGGAAGGCTTATTGGTAGTGAGGGGATAAGAAATGCCAGCAATAGAAATAATAATTAGGACTTTCTTCCACTTCATCCCACTTTGGACACAAACACTCATGTTACATACTGTCTCCCTGTCCCTTATCATGACTCTGTGCCATAAAAATAACATCAAAAATGACATCATCACGCTGACCAGCAGCTCCCCAGGTGGCTCAGTGGTAAAGAAGGCCTGCCAACGCAGGAGACGGCGGTTTGATCCCTGGATCAGAAAGATCCCCTGGAGGAGAGCATGGCCACCCACTCCAGGATTCTCGCCAAGTGACTCCCACGGACAGAGGAGCCTGGTGGGCTACAGACCATGGGGTCGCAAACAACTGGACAAGACTGAGCAACTGAGCACGCAGCACTCTGACCAAAATGATCCAGAAAGGTTTTATGAAGAAGACTAAATCTGAGCTAATCTTTTTGAATTGGACAAAAGTTTGACAGGTATGGACAGAAAAAGAGGACATTGCAAATGGAGTCAAATACAGGAAAAAATACGGTTTGGTTGGAAAAATTATAAATATACTATAGTGAACAAACATAAATAGAAAAGAAATTAGAAAAAAGCTAGAAAGGACTGCTGCTGCTGCTAAGTCGCTTCAGTCGTGTCCGACTCTGTGCGACCCCATAGACAGCAGCCCACCNTGGTTGGAAAAATTATAAATATACTATAGTGAACAAACATAAATAGAAAAGAAATTAGAAAAAAGCTAGAAAGGACTGCTGCTGCTGCTAAGTCGCTTCAGTCGTGTCCGACTCTGTGCGACCCCATAGACAGCAGCCCACCAGGCTTCTCTGTCCATGGGATTCTCCAGGCAAGAGTACTGGAGTGAGATGCCATTGTCTTCTTCCTAGAAAGGACTATTAGGGTAAAATTCTAGATGCTCTTGAAAGTCATGCTAAAGAGATCTGACGACTGCAGGATGTGGAGGCAAGGAAAGCTTTTAATATACAATAAAAAACCACTCTTCTAGCAACATTATGAAATAAAAGATTCGAGACTACCGTAAGTGGAGGATGAGCAAGTATGGATCACTGGTGCTCAGGGCCCAACTGCACTGTGATGAGCACTCTTACTTGTACACAAACAAAAAAGAAAATACTATTCATCAAAAAAAAGACTCACTTTAAACAAAACTACATGATAGCAAATCTACTGGTAATACAAGAGAAACTTTGAGAGAGAATAAGTCACAGGCTTTAAGTATGAAAGAAAAATATTTCTTGACTGACATTTACGTTTCTCCCATCCAATGGCTCAGTGGGAAACCAAAAATTCTTCCAAAGTACAAACGAGGTACTAATCAAA
>SJYV01021741.1:247533-261028 GCA_006410875.1 Neotragus pygmaeus | reverse complement strand
TGCTGTTGTTAAGTCACTTCAGTCATGTCCAACTCTGTGCGACCCCATAGACAGCAGCCCGCCAGGCTCCCCCGTCCCTGGGATTCTCCAGGCAAGAACACTGGAGTGGGTTGCCATTCCGTCTCCAATGCATGAAAGTGAAAAGTGAAACTGAAGTCGCTCAGTCGTATCTGACTCAGTGACCCCATGGACTGCAGCCTACCAGGCTCCTCCATCCATGGGAGTTTCCAGGCAAGAGTACTGGAGTGGGATGCCATTGCCTTCTCTGAATTTGTTGGTTTATATCTTGATATATATAGATAGATAGATATGCTGCTGCTAAGTCATTTCAGTCGTGTCCGACTCTGTGTGACCCCATAGACGGCAGCCCACCAGGCTCCCTCATCCCTGGGACTCTCCAGGCAAGAACACTGGAGTGGGTTGCCATTTCCTTCTCCAATGCATGAAAGTGAAAAGTGAAAAGGAAGTTGCTCAGTCGTGTCTGACTCTTCACGACCCCATGGACTGCAGCCTACCAGGCTTCTCCATCCATGGGATTTTCCAGGCAAGAGTACTGGAGTGGGGTGCCATTGCCTTCTCCAAGACAGATAGATAGACATACATATAAAATTTTAAATATCATATTTATATGGTTTTAAATGCTCTCCAATAGGCTGGATTTATTTTAAAGCCTTCTATTGTACTAGGGTTAACAATCTGATCATCTTTTTCTTGCATTTACCACTTCACCCTGAAACAGAGAGACAGGTAACGAAGTATTGTTAAGTTTATGCAGAAGAGTTTTAGCTACCACAAGAAAACATGCAACATTTATCCAAGTGTCTGTATTTCCATTTCTGACTAGATGAGAATTAATTTTCAGCCTCCTCACGAGCAATAGCCTTTAGTTAAGAGTTTTGGAACAGACAAGCTTTGATGCAATGAGCTGTGTTAAGCACAGACAACCAGCCAGGGAATTTGGTAAGCTGGGATGGGTTCATGCAAGCTGCCAGCACTAACTTTTTACAAACTCCTTTCCTGATAATAACAGGGAAGAGTAGACACAGGCTTGAAATTTTGGCAGTAAAATTAGCTTTAACATATGACTCATTTTTTTTCTTCCTAAACATAGAAAGGAGGAGGGAAAAACAAACTAAAATAATTTAGAGCCTCTCTTAATGGGGAAAGCAGACACTAGTTGGCTAGCATTTCAGTATGCCCCAATTCTCTGTGCCATCTGAGACCCAGGATCTGTTCTCTACTAAAGTATCATGGGGTTTTGATAACTGACAGTCACACTGTCTCCATCAACAAAGACTCTGAGTGAGTCAGGGTGACAAGAGCCCTTGTTATTAGGAAGTGAAATGATGATGGGGCCAGATAAACAAGGATGCCCATCAGTATTCACAGCCTCCTGGGGGAAAACCAGCTTCCCTGTAACTATTCCTTTTCTGTATTCAAGTCATTCTAATCCAGAAACTTAACAACATAAGCAACATCACCCGGGAAAAAAAGAGTTTGCATGCTTTGGGTATTCTATGTGTTGCTGGAGTCTTAGTTGTTATTACTGGAGTAGAAGACAAGGCACTATGGGTTTTAGTTTAGGCTCCAAGGTGTCAGGGCTTCCCTGGTGGCTCAGGAGGAAAGAATCCACCTGCCAATATACAGGAGACATGGATTCAATCCCTGGGTAGGGAAGAGCCCCTGGAGGAGGAAATGGCAACCCATTCTAGTATTCTTGCCTGGAAAATCCCATGGACAGAGGAGCCTAGTGGGCTACAGTCCACGGGGTCACAAAGAGACAGGTGCAGCTGAGCACACAGGCAGCCAAGGTATCATCTGTGCATATTTCTTAATCTCTTTGGGCCTCAGTCTCCCTATCTGTGCAATGGGGGTAATGACATCTACACTTCAAGTTAGGTAAGATGAAGATTATTAGTTATATGAAAGCATATCTCAGTGCTGACACAAAGATAGTTGAGAAATAACAGTTTATAACCCTAAAGTATTTGTATACTATTTGACATGAAAATTCATTCTTGGTTTTAACAATTATATTAGATAACACCAAGAGTTCTAGCTGGAAAGTGAGAAAATTCTGGTAAATGGGTGACTTAGCATCTTATAGCTGGACAACTGCAGCCAGTGGCTACCTACTTTGTTGAAGTTCAAGGCATCCTCAGTCACACTGGCTTCCCAAACTACTCGCTATATATGGTGTTCAACATCACTACACCCAAGTTCATTGCAGCTTTATTCACAATAGCCAAGATATGGAAACAAGCTAAGTGTCCATCCATGAATGAATGGATACAGAAGATGTGGCACATTTATAAAACAATGCTATTCGGTCAGGAGGAAAGGAAAGCCTGCTATTTGCAACAGTATGGGCGAACCTTCAGGACATTACACTGCCTGAAAGAAGGCAGACAGAGAAAGACAAATACTGATTGAAATCCCTTATATGTGGAATCTAAAAAAAGAAAATGGACCCAAGAATGGAATAATGATTCCCAACGGCTGGGTTGTAAGAGGAGGGGTGATGTTGTTTAAGGGTACATACTTGGAACTGGTAGATGGATACTCAATACATAGTTGAGTAATTATAGGCAACAAAAATGTATTATAAACATTAAACTTGTTTAGAGACTAGATCTTAACTGTTTCCACCACTAGAAGAAATTATTATGTGTTGATGGCACAATAGAAGTGTTAGCTAATGTCATAATAGCAATCACACTGTGATATAAATGTATCAGAGCTACGTGTTGTATGGGAACAAAGCTACAGGCTTCCCTGGTGGCTCAGAGGGTAAAAGCGTCTGCCTGCAATGCAGGAGATTCCGGTTCGATCCCTGAGTCAGGAAGATCCCCTGGAAAAGGAAATGGCAACCCGCTCCAGTACTCTTGCCTGGAAAATCCCATGGACAGAGGAGCCTGGCAGGCTACAGTCAGTCCATAGGGTTGCAAAGAGTTGGACATGACTGAGAGACTTCACTTTCTTTTTTCACATGTTGTATGAGCTTCCCTGGTGGCTCGGGGTAAAGAATCCACCTCCTAACGCAGGAGACAAGGATTTGATCCCTGGGTCGGGAAAATCCCCTGGAGAAGGAAACTGCAACCCACGCCAGTATTCTTGCCTAGGAAATCCCATAGATTTCCCTGCAGCCTGGCTGACTGTAGTTCATGGGGTCACAAAGAGTCGGACACCATCCAGGACCTCAGAGTGAGCATCCCTGAACCCTGGGCCAGGAAAGAGTACGAGGGCTGGCCCCATGCTGCTCTGCAGCCACTCCCACTCTTAGCCTTAACTGGGATTCCCGGTTTTCACCCAGGCTCCCCAGGTTCAATCCCTGGGCAGGGAACCAAGATCTGTCTTCAGGACCACTCACAGCTGTTTCTCTGAGGTCACTGCTAGGAGGATGGTAGAGACAGCCATCACCCCCTTTTCAATAGATGTTTGCTAGACAGAGCTTTACTGTCTGAGCCACCAGGGAAGCCCAATCTCCAGTCTCTCTCTCTGAGGCTCTTTACCCAGTCGGTCCTCAGATGAAATGCATATTGCCCCCACGGCATTTCCTGGTGGGGGCAGCAGGGCTGGTAGGACCCCCAAGATCATGGCCATCTCAGTGTCTCCGTCTCACTCCTGAGTATGGATCTCCAAATGCTTTATTTCCTCCTCAAACCTAGCAAACATGCATTTCCTCCCTTGAAAGACGATGCCAAAAAGAAAGGATTAGGTTAAGAGCAAGAAGACACAATTTATAAGAGTCTTTCCTTGTATATTTCTTGTTCCTTCTACTTAAGACATAGTGACTCATGATTTGTGCATTGATACCCTCTGGTTACAGGAAAGCTCTGTATATTGAAAGGAAATAGACACTTTGATGGACGTCTTCTTATTTTTCTGTCATTCACTTAGTAACATATCTTATTCCAAACCATCATAGCAAGTAGTTTTTAGACTGCATCTTGCAGGGGAGAAAGTATGTGAGAAATGGTCTTTCTCTGCATAATCTTTTCTTCAGTACACGCGGGAGGAAACACAGTCACTGATTTACCTGCAAGCTCAAGAGGAGGGTGTCTTTGGATAGGCTGTGTGGGGTAGGGGGACAAATTTGATTGAAATTTGTTTGAAATTCAAGTGTGGTCATTTCCTATGAAACAAGTTGACCCTGAAAATAAATTCCATCTGGGGATTTAGTTATTTTGTACTGACCTCAAAGATCTTTGATGTTTTTCTTATTGATATTTTTCCACTGTGACGAGTCCTAAATTCCTTAGAACCTCTAAGAGTCACAGCGAAATGTCAGTGGGCTTGGCTTCTGGTTTTCTGCCTTCCTGCTCTCGTTTCATGCAGTCATCAGGCATCACTAAGTGTACCAGGGGCAGCGTGCCAGCAGACCTGGTAGGGTGAAGCAGGACCCAGGCTCTTCATTCAGATAGCTGCACATAGTGAGGAGGGTGGATTATGCAAACAGAGTTAACAGCCAATGTAAAGATAGTATCTCACTGGGCTGCTGTCACATTTTCTGTTTGTCATTACATCAGTCATAAGGAGGCCTTCGCTGATTCTACGAAAACAGCAGGAAGAGGGCAGGACGTTCATTTCTTGAAATAAAGCTGGTTGATCCACACCCTAAAAGGAGGTTCCAGGGCACAAGCAAGCCTCCTGTCCTCATGAAGAGGCTGCCTTGACTCCTGATCGACACTGTTTCCAAGGGCCTCGGGGAGACCTTGCCGGGTAGCTTCTGGCATGGGGCTTAGCATGCTTGACATCCGAGGAAAGGTGTCCCAGGGTTTCCCCCTTCATCCCACTGGTTTTGGGCAGACAGAGTTTTGGTTTTGGGGTTTTTTTTTTCCTTTACATTCCATCAGCAGAGGGAAGAGATGGGAATAATCATGTTAAGAATAAATGATATTCCACTCAGTGCTTCCTTCTTGAGTTGGATCAAAATTTGGACTACCATTTTAAAAAAAGAGAATGGACTTAGAGATTGTCATACTGAGTGAAGTAAGGCAGAGGAGAAATATCATATGACACCCCTTATATTGGAAATCTAAAAAGAAATGATACAAATGAAATTATTTACAAAACAGAAACAGACTCATAGACTTAGAGAACAAACTTATGATTGCCAGCAGGAAGGATCGGGGGCAGAGATAGTTAAGAAGTTTGGATGGACGGGTACACGTGGCTATATTTGAAATGGATAACCACCAAGGTCCTACTGTATTGCATAGGGAACTCTGCTCAGTGTAACGCAGCAGCCTGGCTGGGAGGGGAGTTCGGGGGAGAATGGATACATGTATATGGATGATTGAGTCGCCGTGCCCTTCTGTGCACCTGAAACCATCACAAGCGTTGTTAATTGGCTATACTCCAATACAAAATAAAAAGTGTGTTTTAAAAAGCCAAATTTTCAGCCTGGTAGCCAAAGACCCAGATAGGTAGCATTTGGATATAAAGTCTAACCATTATCAGTTTTAGCTGATTACAACTAAGAAGCAATTAATTATATACACTCTTTAACCTAAATTACAAAGTTACTTGGAATTATAACAAATAAGCTTTGAACCTCAGTCTTCATACAAATCAGAGATTCTTATCTCCCTCTTACCTCCCTCTTGCCAGGAGTTGTGTTTAAACACCCCTGCCCTCTCTGAGCCTACAATGATGCCCTTCTTACCACCCTGCTTCACTAACAAGCTCTCAAGGCTACCCTTTCAAAGGGCAATCTGTCACAAACCACAGAGGGACACAGCCCTGGACTAAGGGATACTGTTAAATATGATTTTGATTTAGTGGCTCTGATTTTATCTTTTGTACTGTGTAAAGAAAAAAAAAGACAGTAATGTTTTATCATCAGCTACATGGTAAGCATATTGTACACTTCAGTTAGATCCCCTTTATCTGGTACATCCTGCCATAAGTGAACTGCTGCCTTGGGTTTCTTCCGTTCCCAGGTAGGCACACGCAGCCCAGGTTGAGGGTTCTAAGATGCTTTATTAAATGGAAAATTAATATAATGTTATTATGTCAGCTGGCAGCTTCTTGAAAGTGAAAGACTTTGCAGTATTTTGCTATCAGAACCAAATTCCAGCTTCTAGGAACTGGCAACCTAGAGACTTTAATATCCATGCTTCCCCAGGAGAAAATTGCGTAAGCCCCCACGTGAAGCTCTGGCTACAGCCACATGGAACCAAAACAACAAGTGATTATATGAACTGAGCCAAACACCTGGCTCTTTCCTGAGCCAGAATAAAACTGGCCTTTATATGGTGTTTAAACTGGTGGGATTTCAGGGATTTGTATAGATTTCATTTGCTTACTCAATAAATGTTTAAATGAATGCCTTCTATGCTTGGCACTGTAGGTCCTGGAGACGGGGGAGTAAGCCATGCTCTGGACTTCAAGGAACTCACCGTTTAGTAAGGAGAAAAACATGAAACAAAAAAATTATAATACCACATCTGTTGGAGGCTGTCGCCATTATCATTTAGTGGGACACGACAGAAGCAACTGAGCAGCAGCAGGAATCCTTTCTCCCATTTTTCTAACTAACAGTTGCCATTTGTGTTTGGGTTGGTGATGTCCCCAACTCTATACTCACTTTAGCAGTTTCTTTTGTAGCTAGGAGTACACTAGTAACATAATTCTGGACAATGAAATATATGTCTAATAGGATATTCTGGGGTAGCTTTTGCTCGCTTGAATAAAGAGGACAGACATGACCCGTGCTGCAATAACTTTCACCATTTGCATTGAGCATAAGTGTGATGCCTGGTGCAGCAGCAGTCATCTTGCAACCATGAGGTGGTAAGGAGCGCTAACACTCAAAGCATGGAAATACATAAGGACAGAAAATTCCTGGCTTCCTGATGACAATACCGAGAGCCTGAGCCAATGTCAGATACCACCAAAACTCTGGATATTTTGTTAAATAAGTAATAAAAACCAAACACACACTTTTTAAACTTAAGCCATTTTTCATCCGGTTTTCTGCCGGGACCAGCTGGCAAATCAAACAAGTCCGAAAGGAGAACGACGAAGCTAGGAAATAAAGACAAAGACAAAGCATGGGGTCAAGAGGGCCGGTGCACAAAACTGCAGCAGCTAAGTGCAACCGCGCGCCGACTTTATTTTTCCCAGTGCTTATATATGTTTGCAGCAGAAAAGGAAAAAAAAAAATTGAAGGGTAACTTAGATATTGTCCAGACTGACACCTGTTTTCCTTTAAGGCATAAGCATAACACTCTGTTATTTTCTTAGGTAGCTAAGTTACAGTCTTCAATGGTTAATCCACCCCTGTCACAGAACCAGATGCTCTCACAATATCCTTGGGAAAAACATCTTTGAGGAGGCGGGACAGAGAGCTATTTTTGCTTATCAGCAAAACCTTGAATCAAGGCAGCTCCCAGAGCTATGTCTTGTTCCCAAGACAAACCTTGAATCAAGGCAGCTCCCAGAGCTATGTCCCTGTTCCCAGGGCAGCTCCCCGCAGTTTTCTGTTCATGTATAGCTATATTCCTAATAGTGACTGGAATAAAAGGAAAGGTGTATACAGATTACAGGGGAAGGTGTGAGTAACTTATTGAAATGGGAAAGGTCAAGGAAGGTCATACTTCCTCCCAAGGAAGATATATTTCTATGGAATGACATTTAAATCAGCTTCAGTGGAAGCACAAAAGTTCTCCTGGCTGAGGGATGTCAAATGGAGAAAGGCAGACTAGACTGAGGGACCAGCGCATACAAGGGTTGGGTAGCAGGAAAAAGCAAGCATCCTGGGGAGCCAGAATGGTCCAGCGTGAAGGAAGCATGAAGCACAAAGGAAGGAAGCGTGGGTTTGGGGAAGGAAAAGTGATGGTGTGTGAAGATGGAGTTAATCTAGTTAAGTAGACACTAGCTCATAAGGGGTTTTTAAAGCAGATCAGGAGCTCAAAAAAGGTTTTAAGCAGGTGAATGATAGGACTTTGAAAGATAACTTGCTTCCCCGGAAACATGCAAGAGAGAAAATGGAAAGGACAAAGCAGGTAGCTCAAGGGCGATTGGCTTGAATGTACTTTTATAATCATCCAGGACTCTTTAAACCCTGGTGCCAGTAAGTAGTTTTTATAGTATATGAGAGATAAATATCTTATTTCAAGCCTGGCACATAGACTAACTTATTTAATCTTTTTTTAACCCAGTGGGCTCAGTGTTGTATCTCCGCTTTGGAGATGAGACGACTAGATGTCGGGAGCTTGAGCGATCGCCCAAGTTCTCACAACTACAGATAGGAGGCCTGGTTCCAAAGACCATGTGGATCTGGTGCACCACCCCGCCTTGACACACCCCACTCCTATATGACAAAGGACTTTGCCCCCAGCTGGATTGGGGGTTAGAGGGGTGCTCTGGACAATAGCACAGGAACCCAGAGATCACAGACATGGTGACCAGGAAATTACTCTCCCGACCCAAAGAAACATCCATCTAAGAGAAGGACATAGGGAGACTCATCTTGTCAACACGGTCCAGGCATGTGTAGATAGGCTCTGCCAAAAATAGGTCTGCAGGGAAATCCCTCTTGATAAGAATTCCTTCTATCTGTGGGAACCAGAATCATTGTCTTCAAGCTTGTCCAAGACCGATCAACTAGAGACATTTTGAAATGATACTACTCATAAAAAACTCTTTAAAAGTAACTTGCCCCCAATGCCAGGCACTGTTCTAAGTGGCTTGTATGCATTAGCTCATTTAATCAACGACAACATCACAGAGGGAAACCTCCCAAGCAGAGTTTATGTTGCATGTTAAAGCACTAAGAGGCTGCCAACAGAGACACAGTACCCACTGAAGGGTGGGGGGTAGGGAAAGGGCTATCCCCACCTGCTCCCTGCTATTTAAAACCTCTGCAACATGGGCTGAAATGTGTCTTCCTCTGGAGAAAGGAACACAGCAGTTGAGACAGGCTGAAGGGAAGCAGAAGGAAAGGAAAACAGCCGGCATTCATCAGGACATATTATACGGCTGAGCCAGAGCTGGGTCCTCTGAAAGCCTGTGCAAAATTGAATGCACAGTAACCACCCCTGAGCTAATACTATCAAAAGGGCTGTTTAATGGCGTTACCCAGGAAGAATCATAGCAGTTTTGTTCCTGCCCAGCGAGGAAATCCATTTTCACTTAGGACATCAACCAGGAAGTTCCCCCGCCAGCCAAATGGAATAAAGCATGGATCCCATGGCCCATGTGGGCAGCACACAGGTGATAATTCTGATTGTGCACATTTATCTGAGGACATATGCACACCAGGCACAGCCAGGGGCACGTATGTTTGTTATCTCATTTGATCCATAATGAGGTGAGAATGCCAGCTCCAGTTTATTGATGAGGAGAGGGAGGCATAGGGGGTTTCTGTAACCTGACCAGGTTTATCCAGCAGCTGAGTCATGGGTTAGGGAAGGGCCATGAAATACAAAATAGAGAGTGGTCAGATCAATGCAAAGACAGAGCTAATACACTGAAGGGTGCATTCTTGGAATCGCTAATGGCGGTCACATCAAATCTTTG
Source organism: Neotragus pygmaeus (assembly GCA_006410875.1). Taxonomy (NCBI): domain Eukaryota; kingdom Metazoa; phylum Chordata; class Mammalia; order Artiodactyla; family Bovidae; genus Neotragus; species Neotragus pygmaeus. Next base: position 251,500 of record SJYV01021741.1, on the reverse strand, counting down.
GATGGCCAATACGGCACTAAGTAAGTACGTGTTAGTTGCTCGGTTGAGTCTGATTCTTGTGACCCCATGGATTGCAGCCCGCCAGGCTCCTCTGTCCATGGGATTCTCCAGGCAAGAATACCGGAGTGGGTGGCCATTTCCTCCTCCAGGGGATCTCCTCACCCCAGGGACTGAACCCAGGTCTCCTGCATTGCAGGCAGATTCTCTACCATCTGAGTCACCAGGGAAGCCCCCGATATGGCACTGGCTTTAGTCAATCAGACTGGATCCTGGCTGTGGGCACCCACTGGAGTTGGTAGGGGTTGAATGGCTGAATGTGTGCCCAGGTGATGAGCAGGCAGTCAGCATTAAGTCAAGTATCTTAGAAGGAAACCAGATCTCCACAACAGACCACAATATAGATTACTTCTTGGAGCAAACTTTGAACAAGTATTCAAATGAAGACTGAATATCTTTACCAGGCTTCATTTCATGGCACTCATTAATTCCTTTACTCAACCAGCAAGCATTTGTTGAGTACCCACTGTATACCAGGCACGGCTGCAAATGCCTAGAATACAACTTCAAATAAGAAGAGACAAAAATTCCTGCCCTCATGGAGTTCATGTTCTAGTAAAGAGAGAGAGACATTAACTAAGAAAAAGTAATGACTAGGTAAACTATACTAGAAGATGATATGGGCTATACAAAATACAATAGACAGGTAGATTGGAAGACAGGCTGGGATGAGGGTCAGGGCCCCAGCGAAGTGGTAACATTTGAGCAACACTTAAGGTAAAGAGTTAGCAGGTAGCTAGAGGAGCTTCCAGGGTTCCCTGGTGGCTCGGTGGTAAAGAATCCTCCTGCCAATGCAGGAGATGCAAGTTCAATCCCTGGTCTGAGAAAATCTCCTGGAGAAGGAAAGGGCAACACACTCAAGGATTCTTGCCTGAAGAACCCCATGGTCAGAGGAGCCAGGTATGCTGCAGTCCGTGGGGTCCCAAATAGTCAGACATGACTGAGCAGCTGAACAGCAACAACAGGAGAGCCTCTGATCCAGGTGTTTGAAACAGCCAGTTCGCAGGCCCTACGTGACATCAGTGTTTGGGCTTCACTGGGGAAGAGAAGAGAACCCAGCAATACCAGTGAGCTAAGAATAAAAGCCAACGAGCAGAGCATCCTGGAATCTAGGGGATGGGGCTCACATCCCAGCTCTACCAGGTGCTTCACCTTTCTGAGTCTCAATTTCCTCATCTGTGAAATGGGAATAACAACTGTAGCTGCCTGAAAGGTTCTTGTGAGGATGAAATGTGACAGTATGTTTAAAGAGCTAGGCAAGCTCGTGTGGGGCAGGTCGTGAGCCCTCAGCGATATCAGCTACACAGTGGCCTCTCCTCTCAGCACCTAACTCCATAGTAGCACTTCCATGGTCACTTGTCTCCCCCATTTTCCTGAGGAGCAGGGACTGTGTCTTCAGACCCTCAATCAGGATGTGGCAAAGGGCAAGCCCGGGTGCAGGAGGGTATGGAATAGGGCACTGAAGATGATCCAGCAGGGAAACAGTAGATAGAAGTGTAACTCCAGCACTTAGTAATGCAAGTTGTTGGCCTTCCCTGGTGGCTCAGTGGTAAAGAATCAGCCTGCCAAGGCAAGAGACACGGGTTCGACCCCTGGTCCGGGAAGATCCCACATGCCGCAGAGCGACTAAGCCCGTGCACCACAAATACTAAGCCTGCACTCTAGGACCTGGAAACTTCCCGCAGCTACTGAGGCCTGAATGCTCTAGAGCCCATGCTCTGCAGCAAGAGAAGCCATTGCAAGGAGCCCGGGCATAGCAACCAGAGAGGGGCCTCTGCTCATGGCAGCTAGCCAAAAGCCCGCCAGCAATGGAGACCCTGCACAGCCAAAAATAAATAAGTAAACTTGGAAAGAAAATAATGCAAGTTATTGGCTGTTGCACTGAGCAATATAAACTCTCTCTAAAGATGAGAGTCCGGTCACATACTCCAGACCTCAGGCTCTAGAGGCAGGGGAAATGTGGCCACGGATGTGGAAGAACCACCAGAAACAGATGCTGACCAGAAGGGTACCAGGTTTGGCCTGGGGGATCCAATAGGGTTCTTGGACAGAGGTGTGATTTGTCCAGGGTCTAAGGTCACTGCCGTCCGTGAATCAGGGAAATTCGGAGCCTCCCACAGGAAAACACTGCCTCTTCCTCCGCCATGTGCTGCCCACACCTCAATGCCAGTGTCTGCCCAGCGCGACTTCCCATGGAGTCACATCACTGCACAGAGACGCGCCCTGGTGAGCTGGAATTCAGCTCACGCCTCGTTCATGGGATTTCTCTATTTCAGGTGACAAAAGCAGACACCTCCCCTCCCCTGCCCTCCCCCGGAAGCCTGAATCTGTGCTTTTCATGTATGTCTGTCCTCCAACAGCCCGGGGACAACTGGGCTTGTGTGCTAGGTGAAGAACAGAACCGGAAGAGGAGCGAAGGAAAATCTATCCTCAGTGGGAGGCTGGCCCCTACGCCCACGATGGGGACACGTTTGTGCACAGGCTTCCAGGGCATCACGCTTGGGTAGAAGGCACCTCAGGAGCTGCTAATAATTCCCAAGCCTCTCTTACAGCCAATTTTATTCCAACTCCTTGATTTAATTACACTCCCGCATATAACAGGACACTTGCATTCTCCTATATGCAATGAATATTAAGCTGATAGACTGTAATTTCCTCCACCAGGCACACTCCCATTTTTTGCATATTGATGCCACATTTAGTTTGTTATTTTCTAATTTTCCATCCTCCTGGTCCTGTGCTCAACCACCTTTTCCCCATAATAATTTGGATCAGCAGAAGCATACATCCTGCCCTCTCTCCTCTGATCCCACCCAGAAGGTGAGCTGCACACACTTGAGCAATCTGAGCCCCCCTTTTATACCTGCCGCAGGAGTGGAGAGAAGGCTCTGGGCTCTAATTGGAGGACATATGGCCATAAATGGTCAAGAAGAGATGACAAAAAATGGAGCTACAGCGATGTGAGGTGATAGCTCATCATAGTTTTGATTTGCCTATCCCATTAGAATGGTCATCATCAAAAAATTCACAAACAAAAAAGGCTGGAGAGATTGTGGAAAGAAGGGATCCCTCCTATACCATTGGTGAGAATGTAAATGGTGAAGCCACCATGGAGGGCAGTATGGAAATTTCTTAAGAAACTAAAAATAGAGTTACCATCAGTTCAGTTCAGTTCAGTTGCTCAGTCATGTCTGACTCTTTGTAACCCCATGAATCACAGCACACCAGGCCTCCCTGTCTATCACCAACTCCCGGAGTTCACCCAGACTCATGTCCATCGAGTCGGTGATGCCATCCAGCCATTTCATCCTCTGCTGTCCCCTTCTCCTCCTGCCCCCAATCCCTCCCAGCATCAGAGTCTTTTCCAGTGAGTCAACTCTTCACATAAGGTGGCTAAAGTATTGGAGTTTCAGCTTTAGCATCAGTCCTTCCAATGAAGATACAATCCTACAATTCCACTCCTGGGTATATACCTGGAGAAAACCATGGTCCAAAGGAATATATGTACTGCAGTGTTCATCGCAACACTGTTTACAGTAGCAAAGACATAGAAGCAACATAAATGTCCACCACAGAAGAACGGATAAAGATGATATATATGTACATATATACGTATGTACATATAATTGAATATTACTCAGCCATTAAAAAGAATGAAATAATGCCATTTGAAGCAACATGGATAGATGTAGAAATGGTCATATTAAGAGAACTAAGTCAGACAGAGAAAGAGAAATATCATATGATATCACTTATATGCCAAAGAATGCTCTAACTACCGCAAGATTGCACTCATTTCACATGCTAGCAAAGTAATGCTCAAAATTCTCCAAGCCAGGCTTCAGCAATACGTGAACCGTGAACTTCCAGATGTTCAAGCTGGTTTTAGAAAAGGCAGAGGAACCAGAGA